>JAMPIV010001129.1:0-132083 GCA_024509875.1 Oreohelix idahoensis
CGTGATTAATTGTGTTCTTAAAGGATTTTTCGAAGGGAAAAGAAGGTTAGTAGATCTTATACTTATTAATACATTTTCTTAATTTTGTTTATTTTAACCTCACAGCTAAAATGTGCGGAAGATAAAGTTTCAAATAATTCTTGGCATAACTGATTAATAAAATCAGAAGATTTTCATAGAAGATGATAGGATGATAGAAGGTAATTAATAGCTCATATTTCACCTTTATCATCATCACAGTCTCCCATATGCACACACTCTCATGCACAAGATATTTAACATCATTAGAATTGAACTCAGAGAGAGGGAGATGAATAATGAGCAGTAGTTTAAATGAAAGTCAACCAGTGATGTTAAATGTGAAAAACTTACGAAGACTTTTGTGTGTCTTCAGTTCATCAGAAGTCTGAGTCTACACGCAACGTGTCTGACGTCTAACCAGAAATAAGTTATCAAAAACGGACATTTGGCTAGCAGAATTCGTCATAGGACATCTTTCATTCCTCAATTTAAAAGGAATATTGTCTCACCCACAAGTCATAAGGTGGACGCAGCATTTTTCGTCACCATATACTGCTTGCTCACAAGTTCAATACAGAGTTATCACAAGTTCAATACATCGTTATCACAAGTTCAATACAGAGTCATCATAAACTCTAATCACTCGAAAGATCATTATTATCTGAAGTCAAGCAAAAGAGCTCAAAAGAGGAATCGCATATTTATACCACGTGCAACACACTCTTAAGCGCATTTTATGAAGCAGACTCGAAAGTATATGAATCACGACTACATACGCAAGATTATGAGTCTACATATCACTAACATTTCGTGAAGATATCCAGTCTGACCAGTACCGTCGGGAGATTAGACCACAGACCTTTTGTTCATATGACAACTATTAACTGTTGATGTTGATCCACACTACAGAGATATACTCAAACAGTGAAGGAATATACATAAATATCTCGTCAGCGTTCTCCGTACGACAACAGTATTCATCAGAACGTCCTCGACTTAGAGATACCCCATTCTACATAACGTATAACAACTTGGGACATTTTATGCATACATGTGAATCCTCATATCTAGGAGAAGCATTTAGAGACACATGGACTGTGTAGAGTACTCACCATTTTGGTAACACGTATCATATCACATCATCATTTCACTCTACACCAGTTCATCCTTAATTAACTATTACTTAATTAACTGTAATTTTATTATCTCATCTGTGGGTTTTGTGTGAATCGTCTTTCACCATCATCACGTTCTAACCATTACTAACCCTATATGTGTGGATATTTCATTAATAAACCCAACGATCAGTTGATCATTATCAAGAGTTTGTTAATGTATCACTCGTGCTGTCGGTGTTACATATTCACCTATAGGAACCTTTCTCTACTCAGATGAGGTTGGGGGCTTTTTCTTTACGGGATCTAAGGGCAGAAGCTAAGGTCGTGGGGAAACAGAACTCTTTCCATAATTTATTAGAAAACACTGTCTAGTGGAAAGCATTCGCATTCCTGTCTTCTTGTCCCTATCTCGAATAGGTCTTTTTTTCTTTCTTAACGAGCCAATTTCTAGAGACCTTATATCTAATATCTCATAGACTATTCCTGGCAAAAACTACTGTCGTAGTTGCCCCAGTGACTCACCACACGACAAATATTAGTAAGCCACTATCTGTTGTGACGGTTCTAATATTGGTAAGCCACTATCTGTAGTGACTGTTCTAATGCTAGTAACCCACTAATATTAGTAAGCCACTATCTGTCATGACTGTTCTAATGTTAGTAACCCACTAATATTAGTAAGCCACTATCTGTCATGACTGTTCTAATGTTAGTAACCCACTAATATTAGTTAGCCACTATCTGTTGTGACTGTTCTAATGTTAGTATTAGTAACCCACTATCTGTTGTGACGGTTCTAATGTTAGTAAGCCACTATCTGTTGTGACTGTTCTAATGCTAGTAACCTACTAATATTAGTTAGCCGCTATCTGTTGTGACTGTTCTACTGTTAATAGCAGTGGCGAATTACCCGTGCTTTTCATTTGTCTGTGTTTTACTTGTTTTTTTTTCTTATCCTGTGCCCGTCCCTTCTCTCATAACTTGGACGCTACAACTCAGGTTTCGTGTTGTTTTCTTGATGGCTGACCTGTTTGAAACACATTGACTCCCATCTGTATAGGGGGAGAGTTTTTCGTGTACGGTTACGTCACAGTTTCTCCGGTCTGAAGTAACGAGACAGGTTAACTGAACAACCTTTGTTAAAGTAGACACCGGCGGGACAATATTTACCTTCAGTCAGGACGGTCATTTTTCGTGTACTGATAATCGGGAGATAAACTGCAAATGTGCCGAGTTTCTAAAACACACGGCAGATTACCTTAGGTGTGGCATGAAGATTATGTTATACTTCTGGAGATGGACTCTGTGTTTGTCAACATTTATGATAACAATTTAAACTGAGATTATATCATGATTTAGAAACGTCATTCATAAAAACAATCGGTAGCGTTCATACCTTATATGGGAGGATTTTCAAATCGCATGTTGTTACGTGGAATTTTCATGAGAGGGGTGGGGGAGAAGACCTATACAAAAGTCAAACATTCGAATATGCTTGATCTAGATGAAATATATTAAAACAGACAACTTCTGATTGGAGACTTTCACTCACGAAGGAAGCTGGGAGCATGGGCGAAACGTCCCTTATAATGTAGTATAATTTTAGACCCCGGCACTGTTTTTCTTTAGATTAACTGAGTTTAATGATGATTTTTCATCCAATCCACTGGGTTTAACATTTATACCAAGGGAGGGTAAAATTACTGAGAGAAAATCAAAAGGGTTGGTGAAATTTATAGCGGGAAGGCGCCTGGCTAGTGTCAGGAAACCGATACTTAGCAGATGCATTTGTTTCTTCTGAAGGGTGTGGTACCAGATTGAGACGAGTCTGTGGATCAAGAGCTTGTGGTCTACGCTAGATGCTTGCCTTCGTCGGGTTGTGAAAATCCTTGCCTTGACATTCGAAGTGGTTACCCCTGCAACAACGCCTGGGACGTACCCCCACCACGGAAATTGAAGATTGACGGAGCAGTCAGCAAACCATTTTCAGCATCCGGCCGGCTAAGGAATTTTTAACGTGCGCAACTTGCACACGGGACCTCATATGTTGCGGGTAAAACAGACACGCTGACTACGGCCCTGTTTGGTAAATCAAGTTAGAAAAAAAATGAAATGAGCGTCATAGATAGAACGTAGTTAAAATTAACTAAACAACCCGCGTTTTTTTATGTAAGAAAATGTAAAGCTGACGTCTGCAGTAGTAACTGGTGAAAGTGCTGACATGGAGAGGCGTGATGTTGACACTAGTATCGCATGATCTCTAACACGAAGACTGTGAACTTGAGCAACAATTATGAAGATTATATGGTTGCTGGTTCGTGTCCATCTCGGGATATTTGCCAGTGAAGAAGGCGAGGTGTGGTAGCAGAAGTGCTTCAGTCGGTGACGCTATTTCCGGCATGCATTTCGTTTTCCGGACAAAAAAAGAAAAAGCACCTGAAAATCTCGTCAAATTTAAATTGGACAAACAAGATCACCAAAAGTAATCCGAGGAAAGGAAAGTTGATGTCAAAGTCAAATTGGACGGACACCATCATGATGTCAAAGTCAAATTGGACGGACACCATCATGATGTCAAAGTCAGATTGGACGGACACCATCATGATATGTTTTTATAAATTTCAAGTAGAGACCATTCAAAGATCACAGACAAAAGGAATAAAGAGGAGTAAATGAGAGAAGGCACTGGGAAAAAAAATGAAAGCCTGAAATATTGCTGCATCATGGCGATCATTTATTAGGCAGCTAGAAACACACCAATAATTGAACAGATGTCAGCGCATAAATTATTTTGCATACGTAAAGTCCTCAACTGTTTCGTCGATGTAAATATAGTCGTTACTGGATAGATGTCAAGAGAAACGTTTGTGGTAATGATGACTGCACACATTAAACTAGTTTTCATGTAGACTTCCTCATTCACGAGATGTTAAATGTCTATTGACAGAACAGATAAATATAGCAATTGTGTGGGTTTATTTGAGGGTGTAGGGCCTAGGCCGGATTTATCCAACAGCTGTAATGAGAGTGCTGGGGAGTTAAGCTTAAGGGAAATAACAGCGACTATTTAATACTGAAAGCTTATGTGACACAGATACAGGGACATTAGGGAAGGATCATATTAAAGCTTATGTGACACAGATACAGGAACATCAGGGAAGGATCATATTAAAGCTTATGTGACACAGATACAGGAACATTAGGGAAGGATCATATTAAAGCTTATGTGACACAGATACAGGGACATCAGGGAAGGATCATATTAAAGCTTATGTGACACAGATACAGGGACATTAGGGAAGGATCATATTAAAGCTTATGTGACACAGATACAGGGACATTAGGGAAGGATCATATTAAAGCTTATGTGACACAGATACAGAGACATTAGGGAAGGATCATATTAAAGCTTATGTGACACAGATACAGGGACATTAGGGAAGGATCATATTAAAGCTTATGTGACACAGATACAGGAACATTAGGGTAGGATCATATTAAAGCTTATGTGACACAGATACAGGGACATTAGGGAAGGATCATATTAAAAAAGAGTGACAACCGGCAGTGTGAGAACCATAGAGGCATATCTCTAGGGGAAAAATGTACTCTAGAATCATGGAGCAGAGACTCAGATGTCTGATTAAGCCACAAATGGATGAGCCCCAGTATGGCTTCCGAGCACACTGAAGTGATCAAGATCTTATCGTCACACACAGGCAGCTGAGAGAAAAAGCCATTGAGTATAAAGGAGAGATGCGTTTCTTGGATCTAAACAATGCATTTTACAAGGTGCCTCTGGAGCAAGCTGTGAGACTGCTTGGAAAGAAAGAACATTTCAGTAATTCTGATCCACGCTATAGAGAGCTTCTACAAGACTTATAGGAATTGTGTAAGGACATCAAACGAACAATCAGATGAGTTCAGGGCCACCACTGGCGTAAGACTCAGATCATGATAGGAGAACAGGCCCTGGAGCAGTTAACCAGTTTAAATACATCGATGCTGTAATACTCGTAGACTGGAAAGAAGGCATACAAGAAGAGCTGGCTACCCGAAGAGCAGCAGATGGGAGACTTTTCCATGCCATAAACCGAGGATTCTTCTGCGAAAGAGAATTCGGCAAGAAAGAACGAACGAACGAACGAACAACTTTATTTTCAAAGGGTTTAGAATTGGGCACGCAGGCCCGTCTAACATTCTGCCCTTCCTTTCTTTCATCTTCCATACTGAATCCATTTATTCTCACATGTATCCTAAATATTACTTAAATAATAAAATAACAAAATAAAATAAAATCCCAACATTGTAACAGTACAATAACAGTTACACAGATTTACAGTACCTTATCATAATTAATATTAAACAGGACAAAATTATCTTTAAAACCTACATATGATGTTATGTAATTATTTAAGTACATTACGAAATTAGGGTGGCATATAATCTGCACTCATGATGTATTTGAAAAGTCTGTGATTGAATGAATATGGACTAAGCGCATTTTTTAAGTATTCCACAGATGAGCAGCAGAAGACTGAAATAGCCGTATACCGTTCCACCTATGCCACGATCTACGGATATTAGTCATGGACAATGACTCCAACCTACAAGAGTCAGCTTCAAACTTCAGAAATGAGGTATTTGACCCAAATGACAAGAAGGAACAGGGTCCGTAACCAGACAATACGTCATGGCCTGGAAACCCCGCCCCTGCAGACCCGAGTGGAACAGTGCCAGTTGCGATGGTTTGACCATGTCGGCAGAATGGGAGTTGTTGTTTAACTAGAACTGCTGACTTTCTCGCTCTTTTGCAGCCAATACCAAGTTGAAGACTCCTTGGTATTATCTACACTGTAGATCTAGGCTTTTTCTGTGGCTTTTCTGCCATTCCGAAACTTGTTGAGTTGAAGTCATGAGCTTCAGTTTCTCCAGTTTGGCTGGAATTTAAAGGATCGTCACATCTGGTCCCAAGCTAGGAAGAAGAAGCGCGTGGCATACTGTGCGATCCCCGCAATCCAAGGGGGCTCTAAACATATGCAGAGTTAAAATACTGTGCTCTGGTTCTGGGCAAGGAATTGTCATGTCCAACACAGAGCCACTGAACTCCGCCTACCCATCATGGGCCTATAGTGAGATCATCCTGCGTGCAGCCAACCAGGTAATAAGCCAGAGTTACATCTGAGGTTCAAGTGACTCACCCAAGCTTAGTGTGCATGTCACAGAACGTATGAACATGCTATTTTGTGTGATCTCTCACACCTTCAGCCCTACGGCAGTATCATTTCTTTTTCTTCATTTTTCTCACCAATCGCTTTTATTTGGCATAAATCATGCCTTTTCATTCATTATTTTGCTCTATGCTGGATCAAGTAGGGTGAAGTCTCTAACACTCTACTCCCCTACGAACTTATCTGCTTTACACGCAGAATTGTTTACGTTCCGCAAGGTAAATGCGATAATACTTACTTACTTAGTCGTTCCCCTTCTACCGTGAGGTGTAGAGATTTGGAAGAGAGAGCGCCAGACTATCCTATCGGCTGTCTTCCTCCTGGCCTGGTTCCATTCTAGTTCTCGGTCCTTCAAAGATTGTCTAATGTTTTCCTCCCAGCAGACTCTGGGTCGTCCTGGGGGTCTGGATCCCTGGCTCTTTGTTTCCCATGCTTGTCGTGGTAGCCGATCTTCTCCCATTCTGCAGACATGGCCAAACCATCTTAGTTGGGACTGTTCTACTTGGGTTTGCAGGGGGTGGGATTTTAGGTCTTGACGTATCGTCTGGTTGCGGACCATGTCTCTTCTTGTTACTTCAACCACCTTCCTCAGATACCTCATTTCTGAGGTTTGGATCTGGCTTTTGTGGGTTGTATTCATTGCCCATGACTCGCATCCATATGTCAAGACTGGGACATAGGTGGAGCGGTATACAGCCATATTCGTTTTCTTACCAACCTCTCTCTTGCTGAGGAATCCTCGATTTATGGTCTGAAAAAGTCTCCAAACTGCTGCTTTTCGAGTGGCCAACTCTTCTTTGATGCCTCCCTTTCGGTCTATAATAGCTCCGAGGTATTTAAAGTGGTCGACCTGCTCCAGGACCTGTTCTCCCAGCTTAATATTGACCTTCACAAACCGAACAACACGTGGAATGATATCACCATCTCATACAACCTCATACAGTTAATCAATCAACCCACGAGAGTAACAGACTCATCATCTACACTAATTGATCATATCTATACGACCTGCCCAGAAAACATTATAGAATGCATAGTCCCACAGACATCATTAAGTGACCACTATCCTATTTGCTGTACCTGGACGAGAAAGGGGTTTAAAGCACCTAAAACGGAACACATCACAGTCCATTACAGGAATTTCAAAAACTTTAACATTCAATTATTCCTACAAGACCTACAAATATCCCCTCTCTCATACGTGTACCAACTCCGCATCCAGAAGAAGCCATAACATACTGGACACAAACTTTCAACAACGTATTCGACAAACATGTTCCTATAAAGCAGGTTCGGGTCAAAAACATCAGAAAGACCCCATGGATAACCAACGAAATACTATCAACAATGAGAGAGCGGGACGAAGCACATAAGCTCAAAGATTTCAGCAGGTATCGGATGCTTAGAAACAAAGTACAATATCTCATTCGTCAGGAAAAGAAACTACATTTCAGAAAGATGATTCAAGACAAAGCAAACAGCAAAGAAGTCTGGGCAGCCATTAGAACACTAACACACAAATCAAAGTCACTAAACTCTTTACCAAAAAGCTGCTCCCTCACGGCAACTCATTTTAGCAACCACTTCAAAACAGAAATTAGCCTTCTCAAGTCGACACTAAAGCCAATGGACTGCGATATTAGTAAATTGACAGCCTTCTGCAACACTGAACACACCACAACAGATCTAAGACATATTCCTTTTCTAACAGTACATGAAGTTCTCAAATATATCTTGGCATTAAAAAAACAACAATTCATCTGGGCTTGATGGTATCAGCAATAAGATTCTACGTTACGCTGCGCCCATCATTTGCGACTCCTTAACCTATGTGTACAAACCAATGTATTGCACACAACTACATCCCCACAGCCTTTAAATCTGCCAAAGTGTACCCCCTCTATAAATCTGGCTCACATAGCGATCCCAACAGCTACAGACCAATATCCCTTCTATCATCTCTTTCAAAACCACTAGAGAAACACATTTACAACACCACATTTCAACACTTAACAACAAACAAACTGCTCATTGATAGCCAGTCAGGTTTCAGACCCAAACATTCCTGTCACACAGCGCAACCAAAATGGCAGACAACTGGCTGTCGAACATAAATGATGGAAAATTATGTGGTGCTGTTTTTGTCGACTTCAAGAAAGCATTTGACATGATTGACCACACTATCTTGGTTCAAAAGTTGGAAACCCTCAGAATAGGCTCTAATCCACTAAACATCATCAAATCATTCCTTGCAGATCGACAACAGTTAGTGCTTCACAACAACTCGGCATCAGATTTCTCGAAGGTAGTTACAGGAGTACCACAGGGCTCTATTCTTGGGCCCCTACTCTTCGCAATGTTCATCAACGACCTGCCACTACATCTAAAATATTCAATTTGTGACCTCTTTGCAGATGATTGTACTATCTACACTAGTGACAATGACTGCGTGGCACTTGAAATGACTCTTCAAAGCGATGTAGACAATCTAACAAAATGGAGTAATATGAATCGTATGCCAGTAAACACAACAAAAACGAAATCTATGTTGATTACCACCAGACAGAAACTCCTAAGCTGCACCAAAAGATCGCTACAGCTACACGCGGAATCAATACAAATTGAACATGTAACAGAACACAAAGTTCTGGGGATCACGATTGACCAGCACTTAACGTGGAACTCCCATGTACGGAATTTAACCAAACACATAGCACAAAAGACGTACCAGCTAGCCAAAATAAAACACTTCTTAGACGCAGACACTAGACTATTGTTCTACACCTCACATATACAGACACATCTAGATTACTGCTCTACACTATGGGATTGTTGCCCTGCTTCCACCTCGAAGAGACTGCACTCCCTGCAAAAGAGAGCAGTGCGTCTGATCACCGATAATCGCACGACACCACACACAAGGACAGGAAAAGAACCCAAAATACTGTCGCTAAAAAAACGTCTTCTCTACAACAAAGCCAAGCTGACTCACACAATTCTATCTAACAATGCCCCGTCGTTCCTAAGATCATTGTTTCAAACCAGTAGAAGGGAGGGACAACGATTACATCAGTTACGTCTGCCCAAACCTAGGATCGACCTGTTCAAAAAGAGTCTAGCCTACTCTGGTGCCTACTTATGGAACAGCCTTCCACACCACCTAAAAGCCTACCTACACAATATTCTTTTAACAAAGCACTTTTCAAACACTTCCTCAACACTGATTATCTACCCCCATAGAAACAGTATTTGCCTGTCAACATCTCATCCATAGGTCAACATTTCTTTTCCTCTTCCGCTCATTTTTGTGTGTGAATAATTTGTTTTATATCCATGTAATATCATTATTATATTCACTTTAAAATATTATTATATAATGTAATGTATGTGTGAATGTACCCACATAATACTGTACTTTAGAAATGTGAGTCGTGAGAATGTACCCGCATACCAAAAATACAGATTAATTGTAGACGGATTGACCGCATGAGTGAGTGTCGGTATACAGAATTTATTTATTTTTATTTATTGTTTTATTTATTTTATTTTATTATTACTTTTTTCCCCCATTTACTAGCTTGTTTGTTTCAAAAAAAAAACCCTACTCATTTTTTTATTATTATGCTTGCATACTGTATATGAATGCTGTTATGGTAACTTTAAAATGTTGCATGCCTTTAAATTAATGCTTAAAGCATCATGTGGGAATGAAAGGATATAGTATGCAAGATTAATGAGAGTGGAAGGGCAGAATGTTAGACGGGCCTGCGCGCCCAATTCTTTACCCTTCGAAAATAAAGTTCGTTCGTTCGTTCGTTCGTTCGTTCGTCTTCTTTCTTCTCGTGATATCACCATGGATTTTGTTTTAGAGCTGCTTATGACCATCCCTCTCTTCTCCAGCTCTTCCTTCCAGACTTCAGGTTGGATTGGAGATGTGCCTCTGATTTAGCAATCAGGGCAACATCATCAGCAAATAAAAAAAGGGGGAAAAAGGGTAAAGGATCCCGTTACACGCCCATTGAGGCATATTGGGAATATGGTGTTAGGCCCATATTTTCTTGACCATCGGCACACTAGGGGTGATGTGGTCAGCATCACGCCGGCCGCCTTAACCTTCCCAAAGTTGCTCTGGTACCCAATTGGGGCTGGGTCAACCCAGGAGCCGTTTGCGGCTTTAAAAAATCTCTCCTCATCTGGGGATCGAACCATAGACCACTGAGCTAGGAAGCCAGTGCACTAACCACTATGCTAACGCGGCTCCCATCATCATCAGCAAAAGCCAGCTCTGAAATACAGACCTGTCTCATCTTCCAGTACCCCACTGAATACTTTCTTGTTCTCTCCTTACATGCCTTGATGACATCGTCCATGAGGAGTATGAAAAGATAAGGTGACAGGATATCACATAGTCTTACACCAGTGGTGGTCCTGAACTCTTCTGACTTATGGTTTGCTGTCCTCACATATTTCTGCAAGACTTGTAGAAGCTCTGTATAGCATGAATCAGAGGTGCTGAAATGTTCTTCCTTGCCAAACAGTCCCAGAGTTTGCTCCAGGGGACCCTGTCAAATGCCTTTTCCAGATCTATGAAACAAAGATGGATCTCACTCTTATACTCAAGGGCCTTTTCACTCAGCTGTCTGAGTGTGAAGATTAGGTCTTGAGTACTTCGGTTTGCTCGGAATCCGCACTGGACCTCATCCAATTGTGGCTCAGCTAGGCATCGGAGTCTCTGCTCTAGGATTCTAGAGTAGATTTTACCAGGGACACTGAGAAGGGATATGCATCTATGGTTTCCACATTGTCGATTGTCACCCTTTTTGAAAATTGGTGTTATGATGGCAATCTCCCAATCCTTTGGCATGGTCTTGTTGCACCATGCTGCCTGTAGGACCCTTAAGAGTAATAGGTCGCCTGATGCTCCCATGTACTTAACCATTTCTGGTGTTATACCATCATTCCCTGCTGCTTTGCCCATCTTGATTTTCGCCAGTGCTGCCTTCAGTTCTTCCATCTTTATGTCATCTTCACCATCATTGGTTTTCTCTGCTGTGCTAGTGGTTATCATTTCTGGTGCTTGACCTTGCTCACCATTCAGGAGTTCTGAGAAATATCCTTTCCATCTTTACATTACTTCCTTCGGGGCAGTAAGCAATTTGCTTTGCTTGTCCCTTATAAATTTGAGAGGGCATTGTTTTTCCTTCCTCATGTTCTTTAGGGTCTTATTGAACAATTTCTGGTTTTCTTGCGCATCTTTTCCTAGCTTTTCTCCAAATTCTTCCCAGGACTTCTGTTTTGCTGCTAGCACCTTGTCCTTTGCTTCTGTTCTGAGTGTCACATATTCTCTATATTTCTCCATTTGTCCTGCTATGTTTTTAGCTCCAAAGTATTGTTTCCATTCCATTTTCTTCTCTTTTATTTTCTCTTTGACTTCCTCTGTCCACCTTCTCTTGTTCCCAAGTCGGACTTCACCACGTGCTTCTGCAGCAGCTGTCTTTATGATGTCCTTGAATTTAAGCCAGAGGGTTTCCAAGTCATCAGGTTGTTCTTCTGTGTTGCTCACCGCTGCAGCAATAAGCCACCGATATCTGGTCTTAATTTCTGGCTCTCTCAGCTTGTAGGTCGTAATGCTCATTTCTCCCGTTCGTTTACTTAGTTTCTTGCGTGATGTTGGGCAGTTCCTAGGCTGAGCAACTCTTTCAGTTGTTCTTTTGATTGTAAGCAGGTAGTGATCACTTCCAATCTCTGGCCCCCTCCAGACTCTAGCATCCCGGACATATTTGAATGAGCTCCTCCTAACAATGGCATAGTCGATCACTGACTTTTCATTCTTTGTTGGTTCACATCTAGTGTATGCATGTATGCGCTTATGGGGGAACTTTATGTTTGTAATGATCAGATTCTGCTCACTGCAGAATCTAAGGAGTCGCTTTCCATTGTCATTGAGAGTATCTTCTCCATATCTTCCGATAACTCCACCCCATCTAGCATGGTCATTTCCAACTCTGGCATTGAAATCTCCGAGCATGATAATTTCATCAAGGCAGTCATCCACTATCCTTTGAAGCAGCTCGAAGAATTCCTCCTTGACTTCTGCTCTCTCATCCTCATTTGGCCCATACACTTTGACCAGGTTGACTATGGTTTCTCCCTCCTTTAGTTTTACAACCATAATGCGCTCCGAGACAAAGTTCCATCCCTTGATACTATCTTTTTGATTTTTGGCCACAATGCAACCCACGCCCCCTTTAGCTCTTTCAGATGTGGGTACACCACTGTAGAGCAGCGTGTTGCCATCGAGATACATGACTCCTTGTCCTTTTTTTTGTTTCCGTTATAGCCAGGATTTCTAGTTTTGCTTTCCTGATCTCTTCCACCAGCTCCTCTTCTTTCCCATTTATACTTCTTGTGTTCCAAGTTCCATAAGTCGTAGTCCGTAGTCCGTTCCAGTTCGTCGCCTTTAGAATCAGTCCGGTTTTCTCTCTTGTAGTTCTCGTAATCATGATTTAAAGCAAACAGGTGATTGGCCTGTTCTGCCTTTGCATAGTGGAGGGGCTGCCACCTTACGGCCTCCATGCAGGCCGCCCTCCTCCTTTTTCAGCCGGACTTGGGACCGGCCTAGGCGGAGTTAAATGCGAAAATACCAGGTAATTATACCGGTCATACGCTTATCTATTCTCTCAGTCTTACCATCTTTTGAAACGCGCCGGTCCAACATTTGACCTCAGGTGAAAAGCTGGTGACAATACGGTCTCGTCCGATCGACATGATACATGATCGACATGAAAAGAACCCAAGATTGTCTGTCTGGGTTGCCGACGTGGGTGTCTGTTTGTCTGGCAGATTACACAGAGGGTAGATGCGTTTATCGTTTTTCGTGGGACAATCCCTGGTGATTGTTACAGATAATCTGTCTGGGTAGACATCTTGGCGGAAGACATTACGCCAGGCAAACATGGTGACATTTTGTGAGTGGGCGGAAATATTACCACATGATTTGAAAGAGGTCACGCGTTGGAATATTAAATGTAATATTTTAAACACGCGGGGCAGATTATGAATTCAAACACCCCAACCCACATAGTGCAAAAGTGCTTACGATTGGATAAAAGTAAGAAGCCGGAATAAATTATGGATCCTATTGGAACATCCGACGGAAGCACCATCTGTGATGTGAACTGAGAACTGCCCATATAATGAAGTGAAATCAGTTACACAGAACTCAGAGAGACTGCAGCGCACGTCATATGAGCAACTCCCAGAAGCCAGAGAGACATCGGACTTAGAATTCCTATATTATAAGTGACAGATCGGAAGTATTTGGGAAACTTAAAGCCTTAAAAAGTAAGCCCGCCTTTATAAATACAGAGACTGAAAAACTTAAGGGACCAGGACTTTAAATACCAAGACTGGAAACCTAGGAATTGGATCACCCGTCATAAGAGAAACTTTCCCAGACCAAATGTTTCGCAGATTCACCCGTCATAAAAGGGATTCAAAATTTAGTGGTTATATATGAGGCTGGCAACCTCAATATACGAAAATGGTATATTCATAAACCACTACAGCAAGCGCTACGCTGGTGATTTCTTCTAGCTAGTCGTGCGGAAAACCAACAGCAGAGGTGACCACAGACTCCGAATTCAGCAGTGACGAGTGATGATTACATCACTTGTGCCTAAAGTGTATAATATTTTGTGAGATATATGCACTTTGTTAATTGCAACTCAGGCAAATCAGTATTCACGCTGTCCAGACCCATTTTCCCAGTTAATACCCAGAGAAATATGGTGAATTTTATTCATCTTTCCTGAGCTACACTGTGTACTCGGGAATTTAACTCTTCTGAGAGATTAACATTGGTGGGTGGACAGCGAGAATGCGCCTGCTAATTGGCAGCCCACAAATGTACTTAGCAGAGGCATTTGTTTTCTATTTTGTCTAAAAAAGTTCGTGGTACAAGATTACTTGTGGTTACAAGCTATCAGACGGTTCGAAGTACTGAAGTTACTACGCCACTCGTGTGAGAGAATTACACTCATCTCTAAGAAGAGACGAAAACCACGGCGACAGGACTCACCTAGAGTTAAGTTTTCTTGTAAAAAAGGCGAAAGCAACGGACCTTGATAAATCCTCGCCTACGTCTCCGTGACGAAAACTCGTATTTACAGCAAAATTCATTATACCCTCCTTATTTTAACTGTTAAAGACTAATTCATTATTAAATTTGTTGCATGTTGTTTTAAAACTAAACAATCATAGTCGATTCAGATGTATGAAAGCGAACGTTTGAGCAAGATTCTTTAAAACATACATCTATATATACATAGATATATTTACATCTAAAGAGCCATTACTTATAAGAGGAATTTCGTTGGATTACACCAAATGGGGCTTAAACGGGCTAAAAACCCTTGCTTAAATCCTTCACAAAAGGCGACGGACAGATATAAGTTAACAAATGTTCAGCGCTAAGCACCATTGTTCTTGACTTCTGAATTATCTTGTGAAAACTACCTTAAGGTAGAAGTGTCATTAACCTTCTATCTACATATCTGCCAAGAGTAATCTTGTGCGAAGGTAGACACCTTTGACGACCCATTTAGATACTCTTGAGTTTTGGCCACTGTTGGACCACTACTGCAAAGCAGGGGAGGCAATCCGTGACAGTGCAATGCTGGTTTCTCAACAAGTTTCACCACAGGGGGAATCCCTAGAAGTGTGTGGATGATTTCAAGAATCAATGAGGATGTAATTAGTCTCACAGACAGAGGTTCACTTCCACATTTGGCTTAGCTGGTGGTCATATAAGGATTTTTCCAGATATGCCTTCATGTATTGCAGAATGGGAGAAGACCGGCTACCACGACAGACATGGGAAACTCCGAACAATAGAGGACTGGACTGGAACAGGCCAAAAGTAAGACAGCCAATAGGATGGCAAACCACTATAACCCAAGGTAGACTAGGAACGATTAAGTACGTCAGTAAACACTCATAAATAAGTCTAGTCTAGTATTAACTAAGCACAGTGGGCTGATCACCTGCTTGCCAACCAATCTGATTACGGAAACAATGATAGATTGTTTGGTCTGTTTTTGTTCCACAAAGACGCCACCAGGCGTGGTGGAAACAGCGATAGATTGATCAATTTGTTGTTGCCCTAAGACGCCACTAGGCGTACTGGCCACATACTGCTTTGCCGGTTGATGGCTAAGGATGGAAGAAGAAGAAGAAGTATTAACTAAACAGTCTAGTCTGTCCACTTAAAATGACATAAATAAGTCTAGTCTAGTATTGACTAAACAGTCTAGTCTGTCCACTTAAAATGACATAAATAAGTCTAGTCTAGTATTAACCAAACAGTCTAGTCTGTCCACTTAAAATGACATAAATAAGTCTAGTCTAGTATTAACTAAACAGTCTAGTCTGTCCACTTAAAATGACATAAATAAGTCTAGTCTAGTATTGACTAAACAGTCTAGTCTGTCCACTTAAAATGACATAAATAAGTCTAGTCTAGTATTAACTAAACAGTCTAGTCTGTCCACTTAAAATGACATAAATAAGTCTAGTCTAGTATTGACTAAACAGTCTAGTCTGTCCACTTAAAATGACATAAATAAGTCTAGTCTAGTATTGACTAAACAGTCTAGTCTGTCCACTTAAAATGACATAAATAAGTCTAGTCTAGTATTGACTAAACAGTCTAGTCTGTCCACTTAAAATGACATAAATAAGTCTAGTCCAGTATTGACTAAACAATCTAGTCTGTCCACTTAAAATGACATAAATAAGTCTAGTCTAGTATTGACTAAACAGTCTAGTCTGTCCACTTAAAATGACATAAATAAGTCTAGTCCAGTATTGACTAAACAGTCTAGTCTGTCCACTTAAAATGACATAAATAAGTCTAGTCTAGTATTAACTAAACAGTCTAATCTGTCCACTTAAAATGACATAAATAAGTCTAGTCTAGTATTAACTAAACAGTCTAATCTGTCCACTTAAAATGACATAAATAAGTCTAGTCTAGTATTGACTAAACAGTCTAGTCTGTCCACTTAAAATGACATAAATAAGTCTAGTCTAGTATTGACTAAACAGTCTAGTCTGTCCACTTAAAATGACATAAATAAGTCTAGTCTAGTATTGACTAAACAGTCTAGTCTGTCCACTTAAAATGACATAAATAAGTCTAGTCTAGTATTGACTAAACAGTCTAGTCTGTCCACTTAAAATGACATAAATAAGTCTAGTCTAGTATTGACTAAACAGTCTAGTCTGTCCACTTAAAATGACATAAATAAGTCTAGTCCAGTATTGACTAAACAGTCTAGTCTGTCCACTTAAAATGACATAAATAAGTCTAGTCTAGTATTAACTAAACAGTCTAATCTGTCCACTTAAAATGACATAAATAAGTCTAGTCTAGTATTGACTAAACAGTCTAGTCTGTCCACTTAAAATGACATAAATAAGTCTAGTCTAGTATTGACTAAACAGTCTAGTCTGTCCACTTAAAATGACATAAAATAAAATAGACTTCTGATTTTCCCCCCTTACTGTTTCGCTCTGTAAGAAGCTTTAGGTCACCATTGAAGTCGGCTCATTTGCAGGAAACCTGCGCCATAGAATTTAGTGTGCCTTTACAGTGGTAGTTTATATGAACATTTGTTGCCAGCCGCATGGAAAACTTCGCACATGTCGCCTCTTACAAAATGCCAGAGGGAGTAGAGGCGAAGCCCATTCCTTGCCTCTAGCCAGCAAGAGTGTACAATCCACATATGGCATAAATCTTGCCTCTAGCCAGCAAGAGTGTACAATCCACACATGGCATAAATCTTGCCTCTAGCCAGCAAGAGTGTACAATCCACACATGGCATAAATCTTGCCTCTAGCCAGCAAGAGTGTACAATCCACACATGGCATAAATCTTGCCTCTAGCCAGCAAGAGTGTACAATCCACACATGGCATAAATCTTGCCTCTAGCCAGCAAGAGTGTACAATCCACACATGGCATAAATCAAACTCCTTGCCTCTAGCCAGCAAGAGTGTACAATCCACACATGGCATAAATCAAACTGAGTACGTTTTGTTATTGCTGAATGTTATTTGCATTTTTGGAAAGGGTTTGACCGGACGCAGTATCATCGTCTGCCCAGCAGTTTTTGAATTACGTGCACGAGACCTCAACATTTTCCATGATTATCCAGGAAGCCTAGGCAACCTGCTCAACTCTTGTACCAGTCAGGGGAGTTGTAGTACCCCACTTCAATTATAACTGAATATGGGAAAGTCAAGGGAGAAGACAAACAAAAAACCATATTGCTCACCCTGGAGCGCACACACAAATACAACACAGACGTAGACCTAAACTTCCAAAGACAATTTTCCCAAGTTTCCCCGAAAACTCTGGCCTGATATACATGCGCTCATCTTTCTAACACACTGCTTTCCCCCTTTAACAATGTCTCTGTAATGTAGTGCCGCACGGCTGCGACTCCGTTCATCACATTCCAACAGTTTGACATTAAAAAACAAATTTCGGGGTCACTAAGTTAGACCAGCCTACAAGTTAAACACTTCTTATTAAATAGATGACAGAACCCAGGGTTTCCCAACAGTGGCCGCATACCGCAGAGTTCGTGACCTTGGGGCAAGGATTCGAGACCCGGTGACAGAAATTTCACAAAACAAAGGAAACGGGCAATTGCCCTCATCAAGGCCTGTACAGGAAGCTCGCGCCTGGAACGTTTAGCATTCAAGACCGTCAGAACAAAGTTTAAGCAACACAATTCTGAAGGCCGGCAGAGTGATCGCATATAAACATTCAAGCTAAGACATTCTTTCTTCTCATGTCGAAAACTAGTAGAAGTTTTTATTATGTGATATTGAGTTGCCTCTTTTGTCTTGAAGTCATTTTTTGGGTTCTTTTACAGAAATGATGTGCAGTGTACACTCATACTTTATTCGTTCTTCTTCTAACAGCATGCACACTTTGCTGCAGCTAAACAACACATTTCAAATGTGTCTTTAACAGCATGCACACTTTGCTGAAGCTAAACAACACATTTCAAATGTGTCTTTAACAGCATGCACACTTTGCTGCAGCTAAACAACACATTTCAAATGTGTCTTTAACAGCATGCACACTTTGCTGGAGCTAAACAACACATTTCAAATGTGTCTTTCAGCATGCACACTTTGCTGCAGCTAAACAACACATTTAAAATGTGTCTTTAACAGCATGCACACTTTGCTGCAGCTAAACAACACATTTCAAATGTGTTTTTAACAGCATGCACACTTTGCTGCAGCTAAACAACACATTTCAAATGTGTCTTTAACAGCATGCACACTTTGCTGCAGCTAAACAACACATTTCAAATGTGTCTTTAACAGCATGCACACTTTGCTGTAGCTAAACAACACATTTCAAATGTGTCTTTAACAGCATGCACACTTTGCTGTAGCTAAACAACACATTTCAAATGTGTCTTTAACAGCATGCACACTTTGCTGCAGCTAAACAACACATTTCAAATGTGTCTTTAACAGCATCAGCAATTAAAGACACGTCTTCTTGCCTTTTGCAACAATTACAGGGGTCCAAATGGGGCAGTGATGCGCAATACAAGACTCAACATGTCTCTTAGCCTCTCCTGCCCAAGTCTACCTCACCTACTCGTGGTGGACCCCGTTATACCCAGTAATCTTGCCGAAGGTTGGGTATCAACCCCAGCGGGAGGCAAGATGGGACAGCAAACGAGGTAAAGGCAAAATCAAATCCCCCAGCCAGAGGGGGAGGCATGAGCACACTCTGCCTTAAGAAACAGGTGCTGAAGTCAGATGTACCAGGCCAGGAGGCGCACCAGCAACCATGGTACCATGCAACCCGCTTTGGTTTAATATGTCTACACAACAGATGTCAAAAAATTATCGTTATGGTGCTCGCCCTGTGAAGTCCCTCCAGGCAGGAGCAGTGCCGGATTCTGAGCCTCGACAGAATCCACCCTCAGCTACTGGAGGTCTCCTTAGTCCGCCAAATGGAGCCAGGAGGCGGAAGGAGAAAGTAACTGGCCAACCAGATAAGACGACGGCCCCTCTGAATGTCATGCATTGGAATGCAGAGGGAGTCAACAACAAAAAGACTGAACTAGAGAATACCCTATTTCGGAAAGAAATTAGCATATGCTGCATACAAGAAACCCACCTACAGGAAGGAAAACATTTTAAGATACGGGGCTATCAATGCTTCAGAGTTGACAGAAAAGATCGGAAGAAGGGTGGCATACTAACACTGATAAGGAATAACCTCAACGCTATAGAATCCAAGACATATAAAGAAGGTGCAGAATACCAAGTAATCCATCTAAAACATAACACCCTGGAACTGGATCTCCTAAACTTCTACTGCCCCAATGACATACCACTGAACATGACTAGCATAGATGTCCCCATTGGCAACTTCATAGCGGTGGGAGACTTCAACAGCCATTCCCAAAGCTGGGGATACAACCAGCTAGATAGAAGGGGCGAAGAGATAGAAAACTGGCAAGACGACAATAACCTAACCCTTCTAAACAACCCTAATGATCCTCCAACCTTTTACTCCAGAAGATGGCATAGCACCTCTACTCCAGACCTGGCATTCTGCACACCTGATTTGGCTGGGATAGTGGAAAGGGAAATAGGAGAACAACTCGGTGGAAGTGATCATCGTCCTGTATTCATCAAAATTAATAGAACAATTAATACAAGTCCAAGTCAGCCAAGATGGAATTATAAAAAAGCAAATTGGTCCATTTATCAACACAGAGCAAATCTGCTTACAAAAGATATTAAGGTACTAGACAGAGACATTAACAGAGTCATCTGGGATTTTAATAATGGAGTACTCAAGGCAGCAAAGGAGACAATACCGAGAGGAGCGAGGAAGAACTATGTACCATATTGGTCCAACACACTACAAAACCTACATGAAGATATGAATGAAGCAAGGCACACTGCAGAGGTACAACCATCTCAACAGAACCATATCATGCTACAAAAGGCAAAAGCAAAATTCATTAAAGGAAAGCTAGAAGCCCAGAGGAGAAGCTGGAGGGAAAAAACATATAAACTAAACCTTGAAAAGGAAGGGAGAAAGTTGTGGAAACTCACTAAACAATTGAATGACGATAACAATTCTCAACGACAAACCATTACACTAGACGATGCAGGGAAACTATATACCGGCAAACAAGCAGCAGACATATTTGCGGAATCCTACAGAAATGAAAGTAACATCTCCGTCAATTTACGCAGACAACGAGACATTCGTCAAGAAATAATCCACACTAGAACTAATGGAAACAGTCCGGACGTTATGTCCAAACCTTTCAATATGGACGAGTTAAAAACAGCCGTGTGGAAACTTAAAGACAGGAAATCACCAGGCCCGGATGGTATAACCAACGAAATGCTAAAACACCTAGGATATACAGCAATGAGCAAACTGTTGCAAATATACAACTACAGTTGGATGACAGGCAGTGTGCCACAGATATGGAGAGAGGCGCTCATGTGTCCCATCATAAAGAAAGGAAAAGACAACAGGAAGGCCACCAGCTACAGACCAATAAGCCTAACAAGCTGTGTATGTAAGACAATGGAGAGGATGATCAACAGAAGATTGAAATGGTACTTGGAATCCGAGAAAATTTTAGTGCCAGAACAAGCAGGGTTTAGAGAGTGCAGCAGCACAGAAGACCAAATCACATACCTGTCACAGATCGTTGAAGATGCCTTCCAAGAAAAGAGAAAAGTCTTTACCCTATGGATAGATCTCCAAAAAGCTTTTGACAAAGTATGGAAAGACGGGTTAATAGTAAAACTGCAAAGGAACGGAATCAAGGGTAATATGAGAAAATGGATCCAGTCGTTCCTACACAATCGGAAAGCAAGAGTCACTATGGAAGGTCACAACAGCAAGAAAATCCTCCTAAAACATGGAGTTCCTCAAGGCTCAGTATTGTCTCCCACCCTGTTCCTTGTATTCATCAATGACCTCATCCACGATCTGCCACAAGGTGTGAGAGCTGCCCTATACGCTGACGACTTGGTGGTGTGGTGTGTAGAAGAACATCTAACTATCGCTAATAAGCGAATACAAAGGGCAGCAGCAGACAACATAGCAGCATGGGCAGAGAAATGGATGGTGCAGATCAACGCTGAAAAATCATCAACAACACTTTTCACGCTCTTCAACAAAGACAAAGCAGGAGAGATACGACTTGGAAATATACATGTCCAAACAGATGAGGAACCGGTGTACTTGGGCATTACATTAGATAAGAGAATGACATGGAGGCACCACATCGAGAGAACAGAGGCTAAAGCGAGAAGAAAACTTTCCATACTGAGGAAAATAGCTGGATCAAGTTGGGGAGCTAACGAAACAACACTAAAGAAAGTGTATACAGGTGCAATAAGACCTATATTAGAGTACGGATCAGCAGCATGGTCTACAGCAGCCAAATCACACCTACAAGCCTTAGATAAAGTACAAAATCAAGCGCTTAGGTTGATCACGGGTGCCATGAAGACCACACCAATAAATGAAATGGAAAAAATCACAGGCATTCCACCTTTATTATACAGACGAGACACTAAGACCCTGATCCAAGCAGAAAAGTACAAGAACATGCCCGCACATCCAATGAAAACTAGATTTGGAGATTTAGCCAGTGGGAGGTTGAAGAGAAGCAGTTTTGTGCATCGGTCCAAAAAACTAATTAGAACATACAAGGATGAACTACCAGACATCACTAAGGAAATAACTCCCACACTCCTCCCAACCCCATGGGAACAACATCAAAATTTCAGTATTAAGACCTCCATAACTACCACCTGCCCCATGGGAGAGCTAAATACTCTCCAAAGGAAAATAGCAGCATGTGACATGATTGAAGAACTATACCCCAGAGAAGCATGGATCCAAGTATATACTGATGGATCTGCAACCAGAGCAGTGAAGAACGGAGGCGCAGGAGTTTATGTGGTCTATCCAGACAAAGAAAATGAATCCACCTGTTCACCTACTGGAATATTCTGTTCAAACTATGCTGCTGAAGTACAGGCCATAAGCATTGCTGCAGGAATAATAAATAACACAATAAGCCAATGTCAGCAGGTTGTATTCCTTACCGATGCAATGTCAGTTCTGCAAGCCCTCAACAGTGATAAACTGCCAGAATTAAACAAAGTCCTATGCGAAGTAAATATCAAAAGAAGGGTAGTGCTACAGTGGATACCATCACACTGTGGCATACCAGGAAATGAGAGAGCAGATATGTTAGCAAAAGAGGGAGCAACACAGGAACAAAAAGAACAAACAATCACATTCCAGGAAAAGAAGACCCTTATCAAGGCCATCAGGAAAATTGATCAACAAAGAGACAACTATCAATATCTTGATCGAGCAAAACAGGTGATCCTGTTCCGTATGAGAACAGGACACAACAGACTGAACAGTCACTTATACAGACTGAGATTGGTCCCATCACCCCTATGTACGTGTGGACAGGCAGCACAGACAGCCGAACACATCCTGCAAGACTGCCACATGCTTAGTCAATTGCGAACTGAACATTGGCCCACAGAGACGCACATCCACACAAAGCTGTTTGGGAGTCTTGAAGAACTTTCAACCACAGCAACATACATCCAGAAAACCGGACTTCTTGTGTAGACATTTCTAAACAACAGCGAACGAGAAGAAGAAGAAGAAGAAGCAACAATTACATTTTAAGATGTCATTTCTTGTTTTGATCTCAGATAACTAGAATGGGGATACTTTGAACTTCAACTTTCGTTACAATCTAGAATTGAGATACTTGGAATATCATCTTTCGTTACAATCTAGAATTGAGATACTTGGAATATCAGTTTTCGTTACAACCTAGAATTGAGATACTTGGAATATCAGCTTTCGTTACAATCTAGAATTGAGATACTTGGAATATCGGCTTTCGTTACAATCTAGAATTGAGATACTTGGAATATCAGCTTTCGTTACAATCTAGAATTGAGATACTTGGAATTTCAGCTTTCGTTTCAATCTAGGATTGAGATACTTGGAATATCAGCTTTCGTTTCAATCTAGAATTGAGATACTTGGAATATCAGCTTTCGTTACAATCTAGAATTGAGATACTTGGAATATCAGCTTTCGTTACAATCTAGAATTGAGATACTTGGAATATCAGCTGTCTTTATATGTATATTTAAAACGAAGACCACATTTTCGTCCACCTGAGCCTTTAACGTAGTTTATGCCAGTATATGGGCAAACACTATGTGACTCTATAACGTAGTTTATGTCAGTATATGGGTAAAGATCATGCGACTCTATAACGTAATATATGCCCTTGTATGGGCAAAGTCTATGTGAGTCTATAGCGATGTCAATGTCAGTGTATGGACTAAGTCTATGTGATCATATAAGGAAGTCTATGTCAGTCTATGACAAAATTCGTGTAAGTAAGTGCAAAGCCGATGTGAGCGTGAGTGTGTGTCTGTGAGAAAGTCAATGTCAGTCTTTGACAAGTCAATGTTAGTCTATGACAAAGCCGACGTCCAACCATGAGAAAATATAAGTAAAATGTTGTACAATCCAACTCTGGTGGATCCCGGGTGATCCTTGATACGAAAGAGGAATTTACGAGTGTCACGGAATTGTCTCTCCTGCTTTGCAGTATGTGACGAAACGGGGCGACCTCTATCGATCTTAGGTTCTCTCCGGCAGTATCGGTACATTTGTGGTACCGATTTCTATTAGATGCTGTCAATTCTCGCACTTTTCTTTCTTTATTTTTCAGCTAAGTAGCAGATATCTGATTTTATCAAATCATCCTGTAGGTCATAAACGTCACATTTGAAAGGACTGCTACCCAGATTTGTGGTTATAGGCGCGGCCGACTAAAACTTACATCGATCTGCGCTATGGCTTAATTCACCGATAAGACCCGGGGTTTGCGCACTCATACGACAGATAACGAGACTACTGTCGATGTGTCACGGGTGGGCAGACAAATGTGATGTAATTGCTTCCAGTCCTTGGTTAAAAGTAATCATGGATTTATTACATTTTAGACAATATGAGTCTACAAATGTGTGTGTGAGAGTATATACAAAGCATCTTATGTCCATATATGGTAATACGTGACCTTTGCAGGCACGCACATTATTTCACGTGGGACTATTTTGAAATATCACAGCCTATCCTGCATGATTTGAAATGATTGGATCTTTCTGATTAGATACATAGCATCACTGGAGGGAATATATGCTGACAATTTCACAGTTTTATTTCTCTGTGATTTGCACGCTCGCCAAGACATCATACCTTCGCCAGAGGAAGAACTAGATTCATAATTCCTAAATGTTATCCGGACCTTTTATTGGAGAACCAGATAAGACTTATAAAGCACAGGAAATCTCTTTCAAATTTTAACAAGGAACAACCGGGACTAGGAAATTGAAGAAACATGGAGTCAGAAGGGGCAATCTATGTTAAAATTAAAAGAAATCCCAGACACGTGTTGTAAGAGAACGATTCGTCTCATTTATTCATCTGTGCGACAAGTCTGTAGCCAGGATTGGCGTAAGTTGGATTTACATTTCATATTTTATTACTAACATGTGAACTAACATATATATGTATATATTACCATGTGAATTTTATTGTGTGAAACTCGCTATTGGATTTCAGTCATTTGAGGCTGGAAACCTCAGCGTATTGAATGATGATTCATGAACCACCACTGCACGGGCTGGTAACTGCTTTACTGATAGTTTCGTCAAGAGAACTATAGGCGTAAAGTAGTTCCAGGTTCCCTATGGAGTAGGGAAGGAAAGATGAAAAGAAATTATGTCCATTCTAAGCATAAGACTTACATTTTCAAAGCAGTGTAAATGTCCCTATAAACATATTCACTTTAAAATTAATGTAAGGTTTCACGCTTTAGACCAGTGTAAATGTCCATGGGAAAATATTCATTTTAATTAATAGAAGTTTCAAACTTTTCCACAAGTGTAAATGTAAATGAAACCCGAATGAATTTATATTGTGAACACTTTTAAAACAGTGGAGATGTAAATGTAAAACATATTATATCTGTAGGTTTAACCTTTTCCATTTAAATGCAATGTAAAGCTACAGATATTCAGTTTAAATATAAAGGAAGTTTTATCCCGAGGGATTAAATTTAATTCTCATCGAGGGTAAACTCTGATTTAAGTGGGATGGTGGAATAGAAGAGAGGGGACACATAACTGTGTCGGAGAACGCCATACTCAGAACAGCGTTCTTTTCTATTCTTCTATTGGTGGTACCAGCAGAACGTACTATTTCTGGAACAAGATGGGATCAGTGACCTACGCTTTAAGACAAAGAACACCATGTAGACTTTCATTGAAGTTTCTGGGAGACGAGCTACACCCGACAACCTTGACCAGAGACGAGTGATCAGTGTGAAAAGACAGAACCGTCATTGGCAGGTAAGTTCAAATATATGCTGCCATCTGAACTTTCTTACCCTTTTCGCAATCCCAAATACGAGGATGATAGCTTTTCTTTATCCATAACTATTCAAATTATTTTCAAACTGTTAAACTTAAAGTGATTATTAAATTTTGTTATTTGTAATGTTACAAATTTAACTTCCATTTGATCATTTTAAAGTTACTGCATGTTTGTCTCAGTCAATTACTACACACATTCTAAACAGAGCTATACTTGAATATGAGAAATCCACAGAGTAAATCAGGGGTGGAGGCTTAACGAGCTGATAAATAAGTGCTTAAATTCTTCACAAAAGTGGTCGGCAGGTTACAGAATTAACGTGCTTAGCGACAGCCAGCATTGTTTTCGCTTACCTGAATTTCTTGTGAAGACTCCCATGTGATAGAAGCTTTACTACTCTTCTATCTAAATTTCTGCCAAGAGTAATCTTGTGTACAAATAGACTCCATTGAAGCCTATATTAGATACTCTTGAGCTTGGTCACTGTTGGACCACTACTGCAAAGCAGGGGAGGCAATACCGTCACAAAGTAGTGGGTCCAACAGTGGCCAAAAGAGTATCTAATATGGGTCTTCAAAGGTGTCTACCTTCGCGCAAGATTACTCTTGGCAGAGATGTAGATAGAAAGATAATGATGCTTCTATCTCAAGGGAAATGTCAGAAGATATTTCAGAAGTCAAGAACAATGCTGCGTAGAACAGGGCAATTGTTAACTTATATCTGATCCGCCACCTTTTATGAAGAATTAAGCAGTTATTAATTTCAGCTCGTACAAGCCCCCACCCTGATTTACTCAGTGGAATTCTTCTTATTCTGGTATAGCTCTGTTTAGAATGTATTTAGCAAATTGACTGAGACACACATGCAGTACATTCAAAATGATTAAATCGACGTTAAATTTGCGTATTTACAAATAACAAATCTAATAATCACTTAGGATTTAACAGGGTTTTAAAAAATGAATAATTATTTATCATCTTGGTAGACTGGATCTCTGATCACGCTCGTCACTGGTCAAGGTTGTAGGGCGCAGCACGTTCCCAGAAGTGTCAGGAAGTGTCTACGAAGTTGGTCCCTCGTCTTTAAGCCCCGTCTGATGATAGTGTCTAGCTTCGACTTCAGGTCACTTGTACCCTTCTTGTTCCAGAGATAGTACCCTCAACTTGTCCCACCAATTTAGTATGGCAAAAGAAGAGAAACGAATACCCTCCGAGTATTGAGTTTCCCTACACATACTTATGTATCCCCATCTTCCTATTCCACTATCCCATCTACCTCAGACTTTACCCTCGAAGAGAATCAAGCTTAATCCCTCGAGAGAAACTTTCTTTACATTTAAATTGAATAGCTTTATATTTATTTTACATTTAAATGAAAAGGTTAATAGTATAGATAGAACATGTTTATATTTACATCTACAATGGATGAAAAATGTTCACAATATAGATTAAATATGTTTTCATTTACATATACACTTGTTGTAAAGCTTGTAACTTTCATTAATTTTAAAGTGAATATGTTTACATAGACATTTACACGGGTTTGAAACTGCAAATATTATAATTAGAATATACATCATTTCTTTCATCATTCCCTCCCTGCTCCATATGGAACTTGGGACTACCTATGCTTTTAGTTCTCTGTAAGGAACTCGCAATAAAGCAGTCACCAGTCCTTGAAGTGGTGGTTCATGAAATCATCATTCTATATGCTGAGGTTGCCAGCTTTAAATGACTCGGACATCCAATAGCAATTTTCACATATTAATATTCACATGGCAATATATACATATTAGTTCACATGTCAGTAATGAAAAATATAGAATGTAAAATGTACAACTTACGCCAATCTTGGCTTACAGATTGTTTGCTCAGAGAAATAAAGGCACATGCAGATGCCTTTTACGTGTTCTTGAGGGTCGTTACTTTAAAAATAAATTCCCCCTTTGACTCTGTGTGTTCAGGTTCCTCAGATCCCGGTTTTCCTTATTAAAATGATAGTTTTCATGGGCTGTAAGTCCTTCAAAATGCTCCAACAAAGTCCGGTCTGATAAATGGAATTCTGATTCTAACTCTGGCAGTCTGATTGTCGTCTTGACAAGCGACTCTCACAGTGTTCTAATCTGGCTAAAGTGTCAGATTATATGGCCCTTTGCCTCCCCCGCAGTTGTTTGTTACGATTTAGGCAGGGTCCAATCAGGAATTTGGTGGTTCCTGTATTTCGAACCCCCCGCCAATCGATGCAAAACTGCATATTTAGGTGGGGTGATTCAAAATCATTCCGACATAGAGAATTCTGTGCGTGGTGCAAAAGGTCACGTCTCCCATATATGGAAGTGACACGTTCGTACGCTCTTTCGGCAATGTGTTTCAGATGTAACATCATACTTTCCTTTAAAGCAATGTCTCTGAAACAGGTGGACAGGAAATGATGATGTCACTCATGTCTGTCCAAAATGTGTCGCACAGAGACAAGTAATCTCTGTATCCGTCGCTTGCGCACACACAATCCATCTGCGGGCAAGTAATTTTATCGCCTGGCACGGCTTGAGCAAACAAAACTATGCGAAACTGATCAGGCCAATATGGGTTTTACCTGCGTTAATCTCCGCAAAGCTGTGGAGCGCCAAGCAAATGTGATGAATTATCACCAAATAGGAGTGTCAGATTATTGTAAATACCAAATATCTGTTTGATAATAGATAATTAAATGTGTGGAGCCCCCGGAAATTCCAGATAATCAGCACGTACAACAAATGTAAGTGATTACTGCCGTAGTGAGGGAAGAGATCCACCCGAAATTATGTGACAACGAGCTGTAGAACGAGGGATGTTACTACCGTAATTTTAGCAAGATCTAGAGACGAGTGACATGAATGTTATATGCCACTTCTTCCGAACAACCTAGAGACCATCAATATTCATATTTTAAACTAAAAACTCCCTCTAATGGAAGTACTCATATTTGCTTGTAAGCTCTAGCGAAAAAAAAAAAAAAATTTGGCATTTATAATAATTACTTCTGCAACATCCGTTTTGTCCTAACCTTAAAACTGACCTACTTATTTCCTCCTAACTTTAATTAATCTGACCAGTTTCAACAGCATGTTGACTCCAGTTGTCAAAATCTGAAATATTCACAGATTTCCGTCTTCAGAACAAATACTTTCCCGGGTTTAGAAATACAACTGCTTTCAGATGACTAATCCGTGACAATATTTTCACAGTTTGTCAAAACAGTTCATTGGACGTCAACTTTGACAGTTACAAACTGGTCTACAGTAACTGTTATGGATAAGCGCTTCGCGTTCTCTTGTCATCTTTGTGAATAACTGACTTGATCCAAAATCATCGTTTCACTAAACTTCCTTCGACTCTGCTATTCTTTTACGCTATCTTCTAACCCGGTCACTAAAGCATCATTCTATCTTCTAACCCGGTCACTAAAGCATCATTCTAGCTCCTAACCTAGTCGCTAAAGCATCATTCTATCTTCTAGCCCGGTCACTAAAGCATCATTCTATCTTCTAACCTAGTCGCTAAAGCATCATTCTATCTTCTAACCCGGTGGCTAAAGCATCATTCTATCTTCCAACATAGTCGCTAAAGCATCATTCTATCTTCCAACATAGTCGCTAAAGCATCATTCTAGCTTCTAACCTAGTCGCTAAAGCATCATTCTATCTTCTAACCCGGTCGCTAAAGCATAACTCTATCTTCTAACCTAGTCACTAAAGCATCATTCTATCTTCTAACCCGGTCGCTAAAGCATCATTCTATCTTCTAACCCGGTCGCTAAAGCATCATTCTAACCCGGTTACTAAAGCACCATTCTATCTTCTAACCCTATCACTAAAGCATCATTCTATCTTCTAACCTAGTCGCTAAAGCATCATTCTATCTTCTAACCTGGTCACTAAAGCATCATTGTATCTTCTAACCCGGTCATTAAAACATCATTCTATCTTCTAACCTAGTCACTAAAGCATCATTCTATCTTCTAAACTAGTCACTAAAGCATCATTCTATCTTCTAACCCGGTCGCTAAAGCACCATTCTATCTTCTAACCCGGTCGCTAAAGCATCATTCTATCTTCTAACCCGATTAATAAAGCATCATTCTATCTTCTAACCCGGTCACTAAAGCATCATTCTATCTTCTAATTTAGTCACTAAAGCATCATTCTATCTTCTAACCTAGTCACTAAAGCATCATTCTATCTTCTAACCTAGTCTCTAAAGCATCATTCTATCTTCTAACCTAGTCGCTAAAGCATCATTCTATCTTCTAACATAGTGGCTAAAGCATCATTCTATCTTCTAACCTAGTCACTAAAGCATCATTATATCTTCTAAACCTAGTCGATAAAGCATCATTCTATCTTCTAACCCGGCAACTAAAGCATCATTCTATCTTCTAACCCGGCAACTAAAGCATCATTCTATCTTCTAACCCGATCACTAAAGCATCATTCTATCTTCTTACCTAGTCACTAAAGCATCATTCTATCTTCTAACCCGGTCACTAAAGCATCATTCAATCTTCTAACCCGGTCACTAAAGCTTCATTCTATCATCTAACCCGGTTACTAAAGCACCAATTTATCTTCTAACCCGGTTACTAAAGCACCATTCTATCTTCTAAACCGGTCGCTAAAGCATCATTCTATCTTTTAAGCCGGTCACTAAAGCATCATTCTATCTTCTAACTCGGTCGCTAAAGCATCATTCTATCTTCTAACCTAGTCGCTAAAGCATCATTCTGTCTTCTAACCTAGTCACTATAGCATCATTCTATCTTCTAACCCGGTTGCTAAAGCATCATTCTATCTTTTAACCCGGTCACTAAAGCATCATTCTATCTCCTAACCTAGTCACTGAAGCATCGGTCTATCTTCTAACCTAGTCACTAAAGCATCATTCTATCTTCTAACCTAGTCACTAAAGCATCATTCTATCTTCTAACCTAGACACTAAAGCACCATTCTATCTTCTAACCTAGTCGCTAAAGCATCATTCTATCTTCTAACCCGGTCGCTAAAGCATCATTCTATCTTCTAGCCCGGTCACTAAAACCTCATTCTATCTTCTAACCTAGTCACTAAAGCATCATTTTATCTTCTAACCTAGTCGCTAAAGCATCATTCTAACTTAGTCACTAAAGCATCATTCTATCTTATAACTCGGTCGCTAAAGCATCATTCTATCTTCTAACGGTCGCTAAAGCATAATTCTATCTTCTAACCTAGTCGCTAAAGCATCATTCTATCTTCTAACCTAGTCACTAAAGCATCATTCTTTCTTCTAACCTAGTCACTAAAGCATCATTCTGTCATCTAACCCGGTCACTAAAGCATCATTCTATCTTCTAACCCGGTCACTAAAGCTTCATTCTATCTTCTAACCTAGTCACTAAAGCTTCATTCAAGCTTCTAACCCAGTCACTAAAGCATCATTCTATCTTCTAAGCTAGTCACTAAAGTATCATTCTATCTTCTAACACGGTCACTAAAGCATCATTCTATTTTCTAACTCGGTCACTAAAACATCATTCTATTTTCTAACCCGGTCACTAAAGCATCATTCTATCTTCTAACCTAGTCGCTAAAGCATCATTCTATTTTCTCACCTAGTCACTAAAGTATCATTCTATCTTCTAACCTAGTCACTAAAGTATCATTCTATCTTCTAACCCATTGTCTAATGCAGCCTGCCAGAACAGCTCACCCGTCCCAAACTTGGAGAAACGCGTCTCAGAACACGACTGTGTATGATTTCTTATAAAACTTGGAAAAAAAACTCAAACACAAGTAAACGGAAAGCTATTTTGGTTTTACAAACGCCAGCATGGCAACTTGAGGAAAGGTGTATTTAAAAAAAAAAAAAAAATCCCGCGAATGTAACCAACAAAATACAAAAGCTGTATCTGACAAGATGAATGTTGCCGGCGGCTCGCCTTTCGCTATGACATACAGTTTCCTGAAACCTGACAACCAATGATATTTATTTAAGTCTACTGTAGAATACTCATAACTCATGGGTTACCATAAGATGTATGACACTTTTACTGGCGTATGGCAAGGAGACAGAACGTCTGTCGTACAATTCCGATTTCTCATTTTTTAAATATAAAAACACATAAAAAAAAACAAATCTTAAAGTGCTGCGTCACAAAATCCTGTGGGAAAAATCTGTCACCACGCATTTAAAAAAAAAAAAACAGTAGGAAACCATGGTTGTGATTAATCAGTTTCCAAAATGATAGTTGTCTACGTTATAGCTTCCTAAGTTATAGTTGTCTACGTTATAGCTTCCTAAGTTATAGTTGTCTACGTTATAGCTTCCTAAGTTATAGTTGTCTACGTTATAGCTTCCTAAGTTATAGTTGTCTACGTTATAGCTTCCTAAGTTATAGTTGTCTACGTTATAGCTTCCAAAATGATAGTTGTCTACGTTATAGCTTCCTAAGTTATAGTTGTCTACGTTATAGCTTCCTAAGTTATAGTTGTCTACGTTATAGCTTCCTAAGTTATGAACTCATTATTTTCACTTTTATTTTCTAAAAGGCGTATGTCTCTTGTGGTCCCATGCAGTTCGTCGGGGTCTTGTGGTCTCATGCTCAACCAGGAGCCAAATGACCATGTCTATTACGTCATCGAATTATGTGCCCTTGTCTTAGACTTGTAATCCTAGCTTCATGATGTTTATTTCATGTCCTGTTTCCCCGCTTGATTCATGAGAATTAACCAGATTTGAGATTTCTATTGCGTAAAGTTAGGACTTCAGACGTCAAGTTTTGAACTGTTAGATATCAACATTCAATTTGGGTCTAGCGATATCAAGATTCTGCCAGTTGGATCTAGCGATATCAAGATTTGCCCAGCTAGGTCTCATTATATCAAGATTCTGATACTTGGATCTAGTTATGTCAATATTCTGATACTTGCATCTAGTTATATCAATATTCTGATAGTTGGATCTAGTTATATCAAGATTCTGATAGCTGGATCTAGTTATATCAATATTCTAATAGTTGAATCTAGTTATATCAATATTGTGATAGTAGGATATAGTTATATCAATATTCTGATATTTGGATCTAGGGATATCAAGATTTGGTTTTGCGGTTTCAAATTTAGGCTAGTTTGTCTGTGAATTCACGATTTGGATACTTATGGCCTATATCTTAACATATGTTCAGGTGTTCTTTGATGATGATAACGTACTAGAAGACTGTCATTTCCTGAGGTGTCCTAGTCATTAGACCTAATATTTTAACGGGCCTTAGTCAACACGGCGCCATAGGGAAAGATATCATTAACCGCCCCAGCCCATCCCTAATTCTCCACACCGATTGTTCCGTTTCGTTTTTTTTTTCTTATTGCTTGATAAGTGGAACGTCTTTCCCTCCCCCCCCCCCCCCCCCCCACACACACACACACACCCACACACAAAACGAATTCAACTCTTTGGCAATCGCCTGTCCAATTGCAACAAATAGCGATGCCTAATATAGAACAGGCCAACCACAGTAACATTTCTGGTATTTGTGTAAAGGTAAAACAAAAATAAATGTATGATCTGGGCGGTTACATCATTAAACACTACATCAAACAGCGTAGAGTTTGAGGACACTAAACTAATGTCAACATGGTATGCTTGCTCGCTGACAGAGGAACTTCCTCTCTCACTACCACCCCAGGGGTTAAGCAGCTAAGAAAGTCATATATTTTTAGAGAATCCAGGTTAAACAGCATGTTTTTCAACCTGGCCGCACGAGAAATGTCAATCATTTCACCGGAATTATTCACAATTTATATTCCATTTCCTAGAGTCGTGTCCAGGTATTTGTTATGTCAGTATGAACGCGTCTTCTATAACCGACCACACAAAACATGAAAGGGTCGCAGCAAGTTTCCAGGGTTGACGATTTAATTCAGCAACCAGACCAGGTTCCGGCCTGTATTAGCTGATTGCTTGAATATCTATTTACCGAAATGACTGGTAGTCAAGGAGTCCTGACGTCACAACAGTTTTGATACATTCACGTGTATAAGTTTCACGCGTCACTGATTTCTTTCCCACAGCGGAAACAGGGACTAGTTAGCCGTGGTTTAAATGTCTTAAATATTACTATTGAGATAAAACATGTCTCCTTTTGTCACGATACACCAGGTTAGAAAATACTCAAGGTCAAATAATATTCATCCGCAAAAAAAACAAAAAAACCCCACAGGTAATGCATCAAAGCTTTTAACAAAGATTTTGTGACAACTTGTTTCATAAGATGAACAATTCTCTCACACACCAAGTGCCGTGAATTACACGCATGATAATATATGTTTCAGGGCCATGCAATATTTATTGTGTGTGTGTGGATGTGTCCGTGTTTGTATGTGTGTTTGCGTGTCGGTACAGCTGGGATCATTATGCCAGTAGATTTCTTTCCACGCTGGTAAAGTGAGAAAATCAGATAAACAGATAAGTAGACAGACAGACACATATATATACAATGGACAGACAGATAGACAGACAGATAGATAGATAGATATATAGATAGACAGACTGTCACAAAACGGTTTGTGCGCTCTCATGTCCACTCCGGCAGGATTGCATTACATTCCTGTGCGAGTGATATTTTGTTATTTCTCTCTCCCCTGCCCTTATTTGTCAACACAGAAAACTCATCCGAAGGTCAGTCAATGTTTACATACTTTCACACTTCAATTCACTTCAATTCGCCGGTCCATCCCTGAGGGACTAATTGGGTCACAAAAACGTGACGGCCCCACATTTGATCCCAGGTGAAAGGCTAACATAGCATCTTAGCTGGCAGACGCTGGAGCTGGGTTGGCCATGTCCTCAGAAGAGACCCCGATGCCATCACAAGAACAGCTATGAAATGGACCCCTGAAGGAAAACGAAAGAGAGGCCGACCAAAAACAACTTGGCGGAGGACTGTGGAGGCTGAGATGCAAAGAATGAACCAGAGTTGGGGCACTGTATGAAGGATGGCCGCCGACCGAGCAAAGTGGAATCAATTTGTTGTTGCCCTACAAGACGCCACCAGGCGTAATGGCCAATGACTGCTTTGACGGTCGGCGGCTAAGGATCAAAGAAGAAGAAGAAGAAGAAAGGCTAACGACGGTGTTTGTACAAGATGGGAGTAATCCTTTACAATTCTACAGAATAATAGACTTGCATATTGGAGGTGCGGATAAACCACGAAATGTCCAGACAAGCCGGCTGAATTGCGCCGAGTCATAGTTTGATAATAACGGTTGAATTACGTGGGATAGGCAAGTCAGATAATCCCCTAATCTTGGAGGACATGTTGAAGTGTGACAGACGTTACTTGACCAAGTAATAATCGGATGTTTACAGCCCAAATTTTAGAAAAGTAATGTTTGAAATTTTGCACTAGATGAGTCATGCAAAATATTTCATCATAAAGTGGCCACAAATTTAAACGTTCAAATAAGATTGGCTGATACTTTGAGGCGCGAATAACAATTGCGTCGATTGGGTGTTTGTCCCAACAGCCCTGCAAAGCTGGGGCAGGAAACCTACAATATAATCTGACATTTTTTGCAAGTCTAGTTCACTGTGAGAATCGCTTGCCAAGACGACAACCAAACCTTGCCAGAGTTAGAATCAAGATTCTTATATCGGACCGCACTATTGTTTGAGCAATTTTGAGGACTTCAGAGGCCAGAAAAAACTACCATTTAACAAGGATAACCGGAATCTGAGGAATCTAAAACACGGAGTCATAGCGGGAATTCATTGTTAACAAAACCCAAGAAACGTGTAAAAAGGCATCTCCTAGTGCCTTAACTTTATTCCTCTGAGCAAACAGTCTGTGAGCCAAGATTGGCGTAAGTTGTACATTTTACTTTCTAAATTTTTCATTACTAACATGTGAACTAATATGTATATATTGCCACGTAAATATTAATATGTGAAAATTGCTAGTGGATGTCCAAGTCATTTGAGGCTGGCAACCTCAGCATATAAAATTATGATTTCATGAACCACCACTGCCAGGGCCTGCTTTATTGCTAGTTTCTTAAAGAGAACTAAAAAGCATAGGTAGTCCCAAGTTCCATATGGAGCAGGGAGGGAAAGATGAAAGAAATGATGTACACTCTAATTATAATATCGACATTGTCAAACCAGTGTAAATGTCTATGTAAACATATTCACTTTAAAATTAATGAAAGTTTCAAAGCTTTTCAACCAGTGTAGATGTAAATGTAAATATATTCAATCAATATTGTTAACATTTTTCAACCAGTGTTGATGTAAATGTAAACATATTCTGTCTTTACTATTAACCTTTTCATTTAAATGTAAAATAAATATAAAGCTATTCAATTTAAATGTAAAGACAGTTTTTTCTCGAGGGATTAAGCTTAATTCTCATCGAGGGTAAAGTCTGAGGCAGATGGAATGGTGGAATAGGAATGTGACACAATGGGGCGACCTCATCTCGATCTCTGTTTCACTACGGCCGTAATCAGTTACATTTGTTGCACTGACTTTATTGCGTGCTTTTCAATGGTCGCACTTTTTTCTTTCTCTGCACTGTAGCATATATTTTGTATCTACATTCTTTCACTCGTCTTGTCTGTTTGTTACAAATTTCTCCCTGCTTTGCAAGGAGCGGCTGAGATATATTAACGACAACCATGTTGGCAAATCACGGGTGCAGCCGACATCAGAATACAGATTCGCCCTTCAAATCGCCAGCGTATTTGCTAATCGCTGATAAAGGCCAGGGTGCGTGACAGATAAGAGATTACTTGCCTGTGCGACACATTCTGGACAGGATGCATTGCATCATCGCTTCCTGTCCGACTTTCACGTACAAAATTACTTTCGATAAAGTAATAAGATGTTACATCTTACCCACATTGCTGAGAGAGTTTACCGATGTGTTTGTGAGTTTGTACACAAGGCATCGGATGTTTGATTGCCATTTATGGGAGACGAGACCTTTGCATTACGCGCAAAATTATTCCATGTCGGAATATTTTGAAATTACCCCACCCAACACTTTGAAATGATTGGAGCCCTGAGTAGCTTCATAACAAACAGATGCGGGGGTAGGACAGGAATATAACCTGACCTTTTCACAGTTTTAATTCCCTGAGAAATCGCTTGCCAAGACGACACAACCAGACTTGCCAGAAGTTAGAATTCAGAATTCCATTTTATCAGGCCGGACCTTTTCTTAGAGAATCTTGACAGACTTACAAAACAGCCCAGGAAATCTCTATCATTGTAACAAGGAAACCGGGACTGAGGAAACTGAACGCACGGAGTCATAGACGGAATTATCTTATTAAAGTAATGACCCCAAGTTTACGTGTAAGAGGCAGATTCAAGTGCCTTAACTTTATTCATCTGAGCAAAAAGTCTGTGAGCCAGGATTAGCGTAAGTTGTCATTTTACATTCTAAATTTTTCATTACTAACATGTAAACTAATATTTATATATTACCATGTGAATATTAATGTGTGAAAATCGCTAGTGGATGTCCAAGTCATTTGAGGCTTGTAACCTCAGCGTATAGAATGATGATTTCATGAACCACCACTGCTAGGGGCTGGTAACTGCTTTTTTGCTAGTTTCTTAAAGAGAACTAAACGCATAAATAGTCCCATGTTCCATATGGAGCAGGGAGGGAAAGATGAAAGAAATAATGTACATTCTAATTATAATACTTACAGTTTCAAACCAGTGTAAATGTCTATTTACTTTAAAATTAATGAAAGTTTCAAACTTTTCAATCAGTGTAAATGTAAATGAAAACATATTCAATTACATTGTGAACACTTTTCAAACAGTGGAGATGTAAATGTAAACATATTCTATCTGTACTATTAACCTTTTCATTTAAATGTAAAGAAAGTTTTCTTTCAAGGGATTAAGTTTAATTCTCTTACTTACTTACTTAGTCATTCCCCTTCTACCGTGAGGTGTAGAGGTAGTGTTGGTAGTTTAATTCTCACCGAGGGTAAATTCTGAGGTAGACGGAATGGTAGAATAGGAGAAAGTGACACATGAGTATGTGTCGGGAAACGAAATACTCAGGAGAGCGTTTCGTTTCTATTCTTTTACTATAGTTGGTGGTGGTACCATTTAAAGCTACTATCTCTGGAACAAGAAGGGAAAAGTGGCCTGCGCTTTAAGATGAGGGACCAGCTTCGTAGACACTCCTTGACACTTCTGGGAACGTGCTACACCCTACAACCTTGACCAGCGACGAGCATGATCAGTCTACCAAGAACCAAACCATTAGAAGGAACAGAACCGTCACTAATAGCTAAGTAGTTCTATAAGCTGCCACGTGACTTCTGAACTAAACATTTCCAAGGATGAACATTTTCTTTTAAACCATTCAATTGTTTAAACTGTTAAAACTGAAGTGATTATTAAATTTTGCTATTTGTAATTATACAAATTTAACTTCGATTTTATCATTTTACATGTTCTGGATGTTTGTCTCAGTCAATTTACTAAATGCACTCTAAACAGAGCTATACCATAATAATAAGAATTTCGCTGAGTAAATCAGGTTGGGTCTTGACGAGCTAAAATAATAATTGCTTAATCCTTCACAAAAGTTGTCGACAAAAGTTGTAGGCAGATCCTAGAGTTAACGTGCTCAGCCAATGCAGCATTGTTCTCGCTTTTCTGAATATCTTGTGAACAATTGAGATAGAAGCGTCATTAACTCCTTCTATCTACAACTCTGCCAAGAGTAATCTTGTGCGAAGGTAGACACCTTTGAAGGCCCATATTAGAGTTTTGGCCACTGTTGGACCACTACTGCAAAGCAGGGGAGGCAACTAGTGACAAGGAAGATGGGGACATATAACTACGTGTCGGGAAACTCAATACTCAGAAGGTATTTGTTTCTATTCTTTTACCATACTAGATGGTGGTACCAGATGAGGGTACTAATCTCTGGAACAAAGTGAGGGTAGAAGTGGACTGACGTCAAGCTAGATACCATCATCAGAGGGTCTTAGAAACGCAGGACCAGCTTTGCAGTTACTCCCTGATCTTCCTTGGAACGTGCTGCACCCTTAATCTTGACCAGAGACATGAGAACTCCAGTGACCTATCTGCACAGAACCTAAAAACCCAGCAGTTTTGAATGTACTGCATGTTTGTCTGAGTCAATTTACTAAATACACTCTAACCAGAGCTATACCAGAATAAGAAGAATTCCACTGAGTAAATCAGGGTGGGGGCTTGAACGAGCTGAAATTAATAATTGCTTAATTCTTCATAAAAGGCGGCGGATCAGATATAAGTTAACAATTGCCCTGCCCAACGCAGCATTGTTCTTGACTTCTGAAATATCTTCTGACATTTCCCTTGAGATAGAAGCATCATTATCCTTCTATCTACAACTCTGCCAAGAGTAATCTTGTGCAAAGGTATACATTTTTGAAGACCCATAGTAGATACTCTTGAGTTTTGGCCACTGTTGGACCACTACTGCAAAGCAGGGGAAGCAATTCCGTGACAAAGACAGATAGATAGATAGATAGATAGATAGATAGATAGATAGATAGATAGATAGATAGATAGATAGATAGATAGATAGATAGATAGATAGATAGATGCCCTAAACACTACCCAGGGTAAAGCCTCATCAGTTACTCCGCCCTAGTTATGACTCCAACAACCACACATTCCATATTCTCAGCGATCTGCTACAATGACAAGATATTCTTGTCTGCCTATGAATCAGTTCTGTAGCGCCGACATTCTTTCTTTAGCTCGCTAGACGCATAGAACGGGGTATCGTCTATTTTCTACCGCAAGGACGGCTAATTTTACTTCAAGGAACATAAATATACTCGGTCTGAACCTGGGATTCTCGGCGCATCACGTTTATTTTGGTCATATCTCGCGCCTGACACACGTACAGTGCTGGCTAAATATAAACTCCAGGCTGTATATAAAGTCCAGAATATCGAGAAAACGATGAGACGAGGATAAAGACAGTTTACTGTACGCCTCTATTTGTTAACGGATGTAGATTACTTGTCTTTATTACCTCTGCTATATGAAACTGAATTCTGGAAATTTTACTTACAAGTGAACAGCCAAAACAAATAAGGACGACACAAACTCCTGGGAACCGAGACCGTGCTACAGAACAGCATAACAGCATGTCCAAGACCAGAACAGATGTCTGAGTTCCAGTAAACATAATCAGGAAGCGATGTAACCAACAGGAGTGTTATAGCATGGGTGTGTGTGAGTTATCAGAAGGAGTGTTATAGCATGGGTGTGTGTGAGTTATCAGAAGGAGTGTTATAGCACGGATACATGTGTTTCCTTTCAGTTGGTGGTACAAGTTGCTAGCAGTCGACTCTAGACACCAACACCAGAGGGGTCTTGAAGACGCTTGACAACCTTTGTAATTACCTCAGTCTTAATCCATGAGACGTGTTACAGCCATCAGACTTGATTATTGTAGAGAAGTACACTTGAGCGAAGGTTGATACCTTTGAAGATCCTCAACATTATACTCTAGTCTGGCCATTGTTGGGCCACTACTGCGGAGCAGGGGAGACAATACTGTCTCACAGTTCTCGACATACGAGAAGGAAGAAGAAAGAAAATGCTTATGACCGTAATGTGCAGCAGTACTGACTTGATCACAGGTCACAAGAAACCAGCCTGTGTTTGCTTCTTCACTGATTTACAGTTACGAGAAGATGGTAAATTAGATCAGGATCTTACATTAGATTATAGCAGACTATAAAGCGGCATAAGTTGACATAACCTACATGCTGGCAGAAAGCTGCACCAACCTTGTATGTTTATTTATGGTGCTTGCTAGGCGCGTCTTGTGTTATCTTCTTTATCTTCCACAGGTGGCTTCTTTCAGATGGTAGTTGACGATGAGTCGCCCCCTACCACCCACGTCTCTCTCTCTCTCTCTCTCTCTCTCTCTCTCTCTCTCTCTCTCTCTCACTAATGTCACACATCACGTGACCACTGCAATACTTCCACTCATTCACCGGGACAACATTAAATAAATTGTTTTTCCATTTTTATCATTCTATTATTTTTTAATCATCATTCTATTTTTGTGTTATCATCATTCTATTTTTGTGTTATCATCATTCTATTTTTGTGTTATCATCATTCTATTTATCTCTTATCTCTATTTTTGTGTTATCATCCATCTATTTTTGTGTTATCATCCATCTATTTATCTCTTATCTCTATTTTCTTTTAATTTCCCAATTTCGTTCCTTATTGAGCAAGGGGTCACCAACTTTGGGTGATCTCCTTACAGAAAACATTAAAATGCTCTTTTATTGGTGGTTTCTGAAACAAAGTGTTATTACATGACTAGGTGACCAGCCCCACCACATAACCCCACCACACAAGCCCACCATACAGCCCCACCACACAACCCCACCACACAATCTCCCCACACAGCCCCACCACAAAACCCTACCACACAGCCCCACCAAACAGCCCCACCACACAGCCCTACCACACATCCCCACCACACAACCTCAACACACAGCCCCACCACACAGCCCTACCACACAACCCCACCACACCTCACCACACAACCCCATTACACAACCTCACCACACAACCTCACCACTCAACTGCACTACACAACCCCACCCCACAACCACACCACACAACCTCACCACACAACTCCACCACACAACCTCACCACACAACCTCACGGTGGAAGAAGTTGCCCTAGTTTTTTTTCTTTCTTTTTTCTACAGGCCCCCGGGAATTAGATGGGGCCCCTATAGCTCCATATTTACCATATGTCAAAGCCGAAATATAATTTTGACACGATTGTATCGTTCTTACATCAAGTGTTGTTCTTACATCCAGTGTTGTTCTTACATCCAGTGTTGTTCTTGTCTGTTCTTACATCCAGTGTTGTTCTTGTCTGTTCTTACATCCAGTGTTGTTCTTGTCTGTTCTTACATCCAGTGTTGTTCTTGTCTGTTCTTACATCCAGTGTTGATCTTGTCTGTTCTTACATCAAGTATTGTACTTGTCTGTTCTTACATCAAGTGTTGTTCTTACATCCAGTGTTGTTCTTGTCTGTTCTTACATCAAGTGTTGTTCTTACATCCAGTGTTGTTCTTGTCTGTTCTTACATCAAGTGTTGTTCTTACATCCAGTGTTGTTCTTGCCTGTTCTTACATCAAGTGTTGTTCTTACATCCAGTGTTGTTCTTACATCCAGTGTTGTTCTTGTCTGTTCTTACATCCAGTGTTGTTCTTGTTTGTTCTTACATCCAGTGTTGTTCTTGTCTGTTCTTACATCAAGTGTTGTTCTTACATCCAGTGTTGTTCTTGCCTGTTCTTACATCAAGTGTTGTTCTTACATCCAGTGTTGTTCTTACATCCAGTGTTGTTCTTGTCTGTTCTTACATCCAGTGTTGTTCTTGTCTGTTCTTACATCCAGTGTTGTTCTTACATCCAGTGTTGTTCTTGTCTGTTCTTACATCCAGTGTTGTTCTTGTCTGTTCTTACATCCAGTGTTGTTCTTGTCTGTTCTTACATCCAGTGTTGTTCTTGTCTGTTCTTACATCAAGTGTTGTTCTTGTCTGTTCTTACATCAAGTGTTGTTCTTACATCCAGTTTTGTTCTTGTCTGTTCTTACATCAAGTGTTGTTCTTACATCCAGTGTTTTTCTTACAGCCAGTTTGTTCTTGTCTGTTCTTACATCCAGTGTTGTTCTTGTCTGTTCTTACACCCAGTGTTGTTCTTTTCTGTTCTTACATCCAGTGTTGTTCTTACATCCAGTGTTGTTCTTGTCTGTTCTTACATCAAATGTTGTTCTTACATCCAGTGTTGTTTTTACATCCAGTGTTGTTCTTGTCTGTTCTTACATCCAGTGTTGTTCTTACATCCAGTGTTGTTCTTACAGCCAGTTTGTTCTTGTCTGTTCTTACATCCAGTGTTGTTCTTGTCCGTTCTTACATCCAGTGTTGTTCTTGTCTGTTCTTACATCCAGTGTTGTTCTTACAGCCAGTTTGTTCTTGTCTGTTCTTACATCCAGTGTTGTTCTTGTCTGTTCTTACATCCAGTTTTGTTCTTGCCTGTTCTTACATCCAGTGTTGTTCTTGTCTGTTCTTACATCCAGTGTTGTTCTTGTCTGTTCTTACATCCAGTGTTGTTCTTACATCCAGTGTTGTTCTTACAGCCAGTTTGTTCTTGTCTGTTCTTACATCCAGTGTTGTTCTTGTCTGTTCTTACATCCAGTGTTGTTCTTACAGCCAGTTTGTTCTTGTCTGTTCTTACATCCAGTGTTGTTCTTACAGCCAGTTTGTTCTTGTCTGTTCTTACATCCAGTGTTGTTCTTACAGCCAGTTTGTTCTTCTCTGTTCTTACATCCAGTGTTGTTCTTGTCTGTTCTTACATCCAGTTTTGACCTTGTCTGTTCTTACATCCAGTGTTGTTCTTGTCTGTTCTTACATCCAGTGTTGTTCTTGTCTGTTCTTACATCCAGTGTTGTTCTTACATCCAGTGTTGTTCTTACAGCCAGTTTGTTCTTGTCTGTTCTTACATCCAGTGTTGTTCTTGTCTGTTCTTACATCCAGTGTTGTTCTTGTCTGTTCTTACATCCAGTGTTGTTCTTGTCTGTTCTTACATCCAGTTTTGTTCTTGTCTGTTCTTACATCCAGTGTTGTTCTTGTCTGTTCTTACATCCAATGTTGTTCTTACAGTCAGTTTGTTCTTGTCTGTTCTTATATCCAGTGTTGTTCTTGTCTGTTCTTACATCTAGTGTTGTTCTTGTCTGTTCTTACATCCAGTTTTGTTCTTGTCTGTTCTTACATCCAGTGTTGTTCTTGTCTGTTCTTACATCCAGTGTTGTTCTTACATCCAGTGTTGTTCTTGCCTGTTCTTACATCCAGTGTTGTTCTTGTCTGTTCTTACATCCAGTGTTGTTCTTACATCCAGTGTTGTTCTTGTCTGTTCTTACATCAAGTGTTGTTCTTGTCTGTTCTTACATCCAGTGTTGTTCTTACATCCAGTGTTGTTCTTACATCCAGTGTTGTTCTTGTCTGTTCTTACATCCAGTGTTGTTCTTACATCCAGTGTTGTTCTTACATCCAGTGTTGTTCTTGTCTGTTCTTACATCCAGTGTTGTTCTTACATCCAGTGTTGTTCTTGTCTGTTCTTACATCCAGTGTTGTTCTTACATCCAGTGTTGTTCTTACATCCAGTGTTGTTCTTACATCCAGTGTTGTTCTTGTCTGTTCTTACATCCAGTGTTGTTCTTGTCTGTTCTTACATCCAGTATTGTTCTTGTCTGTTCTTACATCCAGTCTTGTTCTTGTCTGTTCTTACATCCAGTCTTGTTCTTGTCTGTTCTTACACCCAGTCTTGTTCTTGTCTGTTCCTACAGCCAGTTTGTTCTTGTCTGTTCTTACATCCAGTCTTGTTCTTGTCTGTTCTTACAGCCAGTTTGTTCTTGTCTGTTCTTACAGCCAGTTTGTTCTTGTCTGTTCTTACAGCCAGTTTGTTCTTGTCTGTTTTTACATCCAGTATTGTTCTTGTCTGTTCTTACACCCAGTCTTGTTCTTGTCTGTTCTTACATCCAGTGTTGTTCTTGTCTGTTCTTACATCCAGTGTTGTTCTTACATCCAGTGTTGTTCTTACATCCAGTGTTGTTCTTACATCCAGTGTTGTTCTTGTCTGTTCTTACATCCAGTGTTGTTCTTGTCTGTTCTTACATCCAGTATTGTTCTTGTCTGTTCTTTCATCCAGTCTTGTTCTTGTCTGTTCTTACATCCAGTCTTGTTCTTGTCTGTTCTTACACCCAGTCTTGTTCTTGTCTGTTCCTACAGCCAGTTTGTTCTTGTCTGTTCTTACATCCAGTCTTGTTCTTGTCTGTTCTTACAGCCAGTTTGTTCTTGTCTGTTCTTACAGCCAGTTTGTTCTTGTCTGTTCTTACATCCAGTCTTGTTCTTGTCTGTTCTTACATCCAGTCTTGTTCTTGTCTGTTCTTACATCCAGTGTTGTTCTTGCCTGTTCTTACATCCAGTATTGTTCTTGTCTGTTCTTACATCCAGTCTTGTTCTTGTCTGTTCTTACATCCAGTCTTGTTCTTGTGTGTTCTTACATCCAGTGTTGTTCTTGTCAGTTCTTACAGCCAGTGTTGTTTTTGTCTGTTCTTACAGCCAGTTTGTTCTTGTCTGTTTTTATGAAAGTTTCAGTGCGTCGATGAGGCGTATATTGTTCCTCTACCCCGCCCCCAAATAAACATTGCCTGGAGCAACATTATTCAAGCGCCCCATTTATTTTTCCGCTGTCATCATGACATACGTCAAAAAGTTATTATTATTTTACCATTGACACATAAATACACGAGCATGCATGTCGCAGATGCTCACATAAACGCAGCGGGCACACGAGCTGCATAACAAACACGTAGGCCTACCTCCTGACAAACACGCACACAAGTAGATACACACTAGTACCAAGTAAACACAGCTACACACATCTAGTATAGACAGACGTGCGTTAGATATAGTTGGAAGACAGACAAGAGCAGATCATATTTAACATACCTGTCGAAGAAAGAACCCATGATCTTCTATTGTCGTGCCTGCTATCATTAAAATGTTTACTGCCTTCACAACGGATGCTATTTCCGGCATTCCCAAACTTGAAAGACCGCCCACTGTTTTACGGTGTCTCCATTTTATAATATCCGAGAAGTTTCGACAACAGACAGTCAATATTGCCTCTAGTTTAAACCCTGAAATGCCGCCCGATATTTGAAACTAGTCTTCGGTTTACTGACATTGTATTGTGAATTTAGAGGCAGAAATATGACGATTTGTTAACCTAAATTATGGTGGTTAGCGAGATGCTCGTTAATAAAGACAGGGTCAGTTAGATCATGGCCGCTCTTTGACTACATAAATGGGGAAATAAAAAAAAATAGTTCAGTACAGCGAATCTTTGTTCTTTACATCAAACTAGTTCTAGCATCGTTATCTGTCATAACGTCTGGTGACAAGTACCTAAATGAAAACGCAAGATTTGCTAAGATGGGATTTGCTTCCCCTAGCACAAGTAGCATGAGGGATTAGGAAGAGAATTTTAAAAATCGTATAGATTCTGTGTTACTGTGTATGAGACCTGGACTTAAACAAACTGATTGTAAGACAGATAAACGTGGCAGAGGTGTCGCTCCTAAGAAGGATACGTCTATAGAAGCGGGGACAAAAAACATGTATGTATAGGGTCTGATAAAAAAACTTGTAAACTCAACTCAAAAAGAAGAAGAGGAAGACACACATACACACACACACATAAACATACGCACATAGAGACAGCGAGACAGAGAGAGTGCGAGAGAGAGTGAGAGAGAGAGAGAGAGAGAGACATGGACAATCTGACAACACGACATGGGAGGTGATGGAAGGTACAGCTGATTGTAGACATTTAGTGTCTTTAAATAAAGTAGGTAAATGTTGAGACATGCTCGCCAACATCAGCCAGTACCACGCTCGATGATAACAGTCCCTATGATTTTTTTCCGGGATTCCAAAATATCCAACATCTCTCTCTCTCTCTCTCTCTCTCTCTCTCTCTCTCTCTCTCTCTCTCTCTCTCTCTCTCTCTCTCTCTCTCTCTTACATACGGCATATCTCTACGTAATACACACATTCGCCTTTAACTTTTCCATTATTGTTTTGAACAAGGTATTATGGTTTACGAGGTATTATGGTTTACGAGGTATTATGGTTTACGAGGTATTATGGTTTACGAGGTATTATGGTTTACAAGGTATTATGGTTTACAAGGTATTATGGTTTACGAGGTATTATGGTTTACGAGGTATTATGGTTTACAAGGTATTATGGTTTACAAGGTATTATGGTTTACGAGGTATTAGTTTACAAGGTATTATGGTTTACGAGGTATTATGGTTTACGAGGTATTATGGTTTACGAGGTATTATGGTTTACAAGGTATTATAGTTTACAAGGTATTATGGTTTACAAGGTATTATGGTTTACGAGGTATTATGGTTTACGAGGTATTAGTTTACAAGGTATTATGGTTTACGAGTGTCATGAAATATTCTAATCCACATATATAAATTATTAGGTAAATATGAAGCCTAACAAATAAAATTAATAAAGAGAAGAGCAATGGTAAAATGACATTGCTGTCACAAGGAATGTACTCGAAATCCCCCTTGTTTTCTGCTTCGTCTGCAAATTGTAACGCTTTCACGTTGATAGTAAAAGCTTACTGTATTATACCCGCTTTCTTCAATGAAACGTGTGCTGTATTTCTTGGAAAAAACATTGAGAGACTGCGTAATGACCTAAATTAATCCTAACATTAATTATATTACGTTACCAAAACGAACGAACAGATGGACAAAAGGATAGCGAGAGGGGAGGGCTGAAAATCAGGAACGCATGCAACACGCGACGCGCGATATACAAATGCTGGCATCACGCGTGTAAGTCTACAAGCACTAACTTTTTCAGACGGACAGTGATAAAATACACTACCCTTTCCCAGAGTTAGGTTTATAAATCATAACAGACTCTTATTAGAAAAGATAACATTAGATGGGTTTACGGTTGAAAACATAACAGTACCCAGACAGCACATCTTCCAAACAGGAGGTAGAAGAAATTGCATATTTTGAACGCAGCCACGTAGCTCCTTTAAATTAGTATTTTTTGGGTTCCTTAGGGCTTGCTGACAAATAATATGTAAAACGTTACGCAAATAGTCCAGGAATTAATAAATTATACCCAAAATAAAATATTGGGGGTGCCTGACAGCATAAAATCATTTCTGCTCATAAGATTTTTTTTTAACGTGTTTGAAAAAATTTACGTTACATAAATAGCCTACCATGTAAACTCCAAATTGATTGGAGCGCAACAAATGAAAGCCTAACCACGATTGGTCGGGCTATAAATACTATCTTGGTTGTTGGGGGAGACGGGAAAAGATAACATTTTTTTCAAACACTTGTCGAAACGTGGCTCATTGGCCAGTCTCGCTGATATACACACTTGGGAGCGTTAGTTCGAGACCACTTGTTTAAAATAGCTTGATAAAGCATCAGTGCGTTGAAGCCAGCATATATTTGGCTCAATAAAAGCCTGGAACATAGGCAGATGGAAGTTTGTGCCAGAATTTATTGCTAATCAACGTATCTGTGTTATTCGTATGAATTGTGGTAAGCTTGAACCATTTAATATCTTTTAATGAAAATTGAATGTGAATTGTTGATTTATGCCTGTATATATATGTGTAGTTCAGTGGCAAACGTGAGGTAAAGCCTGTAATGCTCCAGCCTGAACAGAGGGTGTCGGAGAGAAGTAAAACGGCATGGAATGGCCAAACAGTACACTGACACCTGGATGATTGATTAGACAGAAATAATGCTGGAAGTGCAGAGGCGTAGTGACCATTAAGGATGGTAATGCTGGTATAAAGTATTTCAGATGAAGCTGACTGTTGGCCTAACGCTCTGAACGCAATGTTTGTGCTGTATTGTGATCAGTGTAAAAGAGAATAAAAATTAGTTATGAAGTAGAAGGTACATCCTTCTTGATTTCAGGGACAGTGGTCTTGATGGTAGTGAGCAGCACCTAGTCAGAGATTTGCTGAATCCAGAGTCGGACAGCATACTCCTTGGTCTTTTAGCTATCAGTGAGGTGTCTCCTGAGCCCAGAGGAGAATTCGAGCAGAGGAGTCCTTTCCTGCCGCCATCACGCCAGATAAGCGAATTGGCCAGCTGAGCTCAACATTATGCCCCCTCATCTTGAAATAACTTTATAAAAAATACTATTCAGAGGGGAATTTACTTGTCTTAAAATCAGGAACTGTGAACATCTCCAATACTGGTCCCTAAAGACAAACTATTGAAGTCATGATGACAAATACCAACAGAGCTTGAACAAAACAAAACCAGTATTACCTCATTTTACTACTACACAACTGACACACATAGAACATTTGTAATAATATATGTCACTACAATATTCATATTAAATACATTCTGTACATAACTTGGAATTTAAATTGATTGTGATTCCTGGTTCCCTTGTAGTTGAATCAGGACACATATTCATTCATGCTAGTAATGAATACATATTGTTATTTGAACCGTTACGAGTGACTTCTTTAAGCTATTCTCTTAGAGTGTTATATGTATGTGAGTGTCACAGTGTTGTTAAGAGTAGTGGATTAAATTAAATTGTTTATCTGTCTGTTGTTGTGACTTACACTTCACCATACTCATACCCTAGACACATAACGTAGCATCACACTATTCCAGAATAATTCTGACTGAGATATATAGATATGTGGTAGCAAGTAAGGTTATCTATAATACACTACTCTTAATAGATATAGATACCTTCACAGCTGATCTCAGTCAGTACACTAAGTTCCCTATAAGTATTTATAACATCCCACTTCACCACATATATTGGGGGCTCGTCCGGGATTTTGAATCTTTCCCTATTAAAAATATTGGGGGGTAATTCACTTCAGGGAATATAAGAATTAAAAGGTATCCTTGGGTGGAATTAAATAAGGTTGAGCTCACGGTGCCTGTGTTGTCCATTAGATATATAGTTAGAAATTAAATTGTTGGTTAGACATTATATAAAGTTACCTGATAGACAATGGCGGACCTGGCCAAATTTCGATCTGCTGCGGTTCAGACTGCAAAAGAGTTAGGATTAGATGGGCAAGTTATGGTTGCCTATGTCACAACGGAATGTGACAAATTTATTGAACGCGAAGAAAGAAGATTAGAAAAAGAAGCCGAAAGAAAGTTAGAGGCTGAGACTAAGAGGTTGCAAGCTGAGGCTGAGACTAAGAGGTTGCAGATTGAGGCTGACAAAGAGGCTAAAGCATTGGAAGCCGAGGAAAGAAGACAAGCTGCAGAAAGAGAAGAGAAGAGATTAGCTGCAGAGAGGGAAGCAGAAAAGGAGGAGAAGAGATTACAAAGGGAACATGAGTTACGACTAAGGGAGTTTGAGTTTCAAGGCCATGCTCCTGAAAATGGTGCCAGTCCCTTTGCCTCTGATGCTACGGTTACTCAGGGAGCCTCAATCTCAGCTATGAACTTTCATTTAGATCATTTTGTTGAGAAAGACGATGATATTGAGAGCTATATAAATAGGTATGAACTATTAGCCACCACGTATGGGTTAGAGAGAGAAAGGTGGAGCTTAAAGTTATCTCAGGGACTTCGTGGGGCAGCTTATGAAGTTTTTGCAAAAATGAGCAGAGGTGATCAGGAAAATTATGACATGCTAAAGCAGGCTCTTTGTTAAGGTATGAAAAGAATGCAGAGTTTTACAGGAAAAAATTTAGGAATGCTAAACTACTGTCAGGTGAAACCTATCACCAGTTCTCTGCACGAATAGAGACATACTTGGAGAAATGGACTTCTCTGGGGAAAACCCAAGATCTTAAGGAAATGGTCCTTATAGAGCAACTAAGAGAGTCCATGGCTCCAGACCTGAGAAAGTTTCTCATGGAACAAGGTGCAGAGAGGCTGGGTGAGTTGCTAAATGTTGCTGAAAGGTATCAAGCAGCTCAAGCAGAGGTAACAGGTAATAAAAAGAAACAGGTGGATAACTTCAGGGCACCACAGAACTTTAATAAATTTGATCCTAGGGATCAAAATAAAGGTAAGCACCAATTTGATAGGCCACGGTATGACAATAAAAATAAATTCCCACAATTCGATGAAAGGAAATATAATGAAAGAAAATCTTTCAACCAAGGAAAAAGGTGGTGTAAGAATTGTCAGATGGACAATCATGACACTGACCGTTGCAGAAGGAAACCTGTGTATATGGCAACCCTTCAGGTCAGGTCGACCTCAAGACAGGAGGAGGATATTATGTTAGATACCACTCCAGAAGAGATGAGGAAGGCACAGGCTGGGGATAAAACACTCAAGCCTTGTTTCAGAAAATTGTCAACTGTCATACAACTCCAGGCAAGGGAGATTTTTACATGAAAAACAAGTTGATGTATAGGAAGACTGGAGCTAGATCCAATGGTCACGGACAGCTGGTTCTTCCAAAAAGATATAGGACAGACTTAATAAGGAGCCTACATGTGAAACCAGATGGGGACCATGAGAAAATAGGTACCATCATTCAAAAGGTGGCTCACAATTATTATTGGCCCAAAGCAAGATGGGACATTGAGAATTTTGTAGAAAGGTGTAGCATAGCACATGAGGGAACACCCACAAGTGGGAACATGGATCAGGACCTGGACACGCCATGGGGCAAAATCAGGCCTGACAATAAAAGGAAAAATAGATTTGATACAGTGGACCAAATGGAATGGGAAGCCCCTTTTCACGGACAAGCTTCACTTAACTGTTTTACAATGGCCACTATGCGGAGAGTGCAAAAAGATGTCTTACCCCAGGATAAGCCGAAAATCCCTCAATCGGACTTAAACAAACTGGAGGAAGAGGATGTAGAGAGGAAATCTCTCATCAAGAATTTTAAGAGGGGAGAAAGCCCCAAAAGAAAAATTGGTAGCGGTCGTTTTGTGAATGATAATTCTGGGAGGAAAAATCATCACTATAAAGCTTCAAGTGGAAGAGACCATACCGGTGCATGGACAAATAGGTCCACACAATTAAAGGTCCATATGTAGCTATGTTAAGAACGTGGACTGATGAAAAGGCAGAGGAAAACATTACATCTTCATACCAATATGTGAATGAGCTGACCACTAGGTTAAAAACTAGCTGGAAACTCGCAAATGAAAATTTGAAACAAGCCAGGAAGAAACATGCTGCCTATTATAACAGGAAGGCGAAAGACAGAAATTTGGCTGTGGGAGAGAAGGTACTGCTTCTTTTGCCCGGGAGTCAGAATAAGTTACAAATTGGATGGCAGGGTCCATATACAGTTCTAGAGAAGGTGTCTAGAACAAATTATAAGATAGATAAGAAGGGGAAAGAAAAAATCTATCATGTGAATCTCCTGAAGAAATATTTGGAAAGAGAACATCAGGAAGAGACACACTTGTTGACCTTGTCCATCGCCGTGGAGATGAAAAAGGAACCACTTTCATCATTTGAATATCCATTACACCCCTGTGAGACAGCAGCACAGGTGAAAATCAGTACACATTTAACGAAAACTCAGAAAGAGAGAGTGCAACAGGTTCTAAATAATCATGCAGAGGTGTTAACAGACCGACCAGGGCATACAAACCTATTGGAATATGATATGAAACTCATAGACTCCACACCTGTCTGTATGAAACCATATTCGATTCCGTTTGCTAAGGAAAAAGCTTTGAAGGAAGAGATAGACTATCTATTGAAGGAAGGAATTATTTCGCACAGTGAGTCTTCGTATAGTTCCGGGGTGGTACTCTTAAGGAAGCCCTCTGGAGAACATAGACTCTGTATAGATTACAGGAGACTGAATGCTATTACAGAAGGACAGGTGGATCCATTGCCGGATACAAATCAGCTGTTTGCCAGACTAAATAAAGCTAAATATTTCTCAAAAGTGGATCTGAGTAAAGGATACTATCAGATTCCAGTAAAGCCTGAGGTTAGACCATACCTAGCTTTTAGTACCTCAGAAGGACACTATGAGTTTAATAGATTGCCAATTGGATTGAAGAATGCGCCTAGTGTCTTCTCTAGAATGATGAGAAAATTATTGGATCCTCTGAATAATCCCTGTATAACAAATTTTATGGATGATATCCTTATAGCAACAGAAACATTTGAGGAACACATTGACTCTCTGAACATGCTGTTTGATCGACTTAGGGAGGCAAATTTAACAGCCCGACCAACCAAATGTTGCGTTGGATGTAAAGAATTGGAATTTTTTGGACACACAGTTTATCAGGGAAACATGACCCCTGACCCAAAGAACTTAGAGAAACTACAGAAAGCCCCGAGACCACAAACCAAGAAGGACGTGAGATCCTTTGTCTCATTATGTGGTTTCTACCAGAAGTATATCAAAAACTTTAATTCCATATGTGCACCGTTAACTGAATTGACACGTAAAGGACATCCAGATCGCATTACATGGACACCACAATGTGAAATGACTTACCAAGAATTGAAGGAAAAGCTCACAAGTAAACCCATTTTGAAATTACCTGACTTAAGTCAAGAATTCATTGTAAGGACGGATGCAAGTAATATTGGGTTAGGTGCAACTCTACTACAGAAATCAGATGCATTGGATGGGGAATTAAGCCCAGTGGCATATGCTAGCAGAAAGTTGAATAAAGCTGAAATCAACTACTCAACTAGCGAAAAAGAATGTCTTGCAGTAATATGGGCAATAAAGAAATTCAATATTTATCTATATGGGAAGGCATTAAGTTGCAAACTGACCACAAACCTTTATCGTTTTTAGCACAGGCTAAGCATGAGAACTCTAGGTTACTCCGATGGTCTTTGCTTCTGGCTCCATATAATTTTAGCATTGAATATATATCTGGAAAAACCAATCTGGGAGCGGATTTTTTAAGCCGCCATCCGTGTGATGAGAATCACCGTAAACCCCAGAAATAATAATAAATTTCTCTATGTGTATATAGAATAAAGGACTGACATATAATGTCTGTTTTAAGAGGGGAGGTGTCATGAAATATTCTAATCCACATATATAAATTATTAGGTAAATATGAAGCCTAACAAATAAAATTAATAAAGAGAAGAGCAATGGTAAAATTACAGTGCTGTCACAAGGAATGTACTCGAAATCCCCCTTGTTTTCTGCTTCGTCTGCAAATTGTAACGCTTTCACGTTGATAGTAAAAGCTTACTGTATTATACCCGCTTTCTTCAATGAAACGTGTGCTGTATTTCTTGGAAAAAACATTGAGAGACTGCGTAATGACCTAAATTAATCCTAACATTAATTATATTACGTTACCAAAACGAACGAACAGATGGACAAAAGGATAGCGAGAGGGGAGGGCTGAAAATCAGGAACGCATGCAACACGCGACGCGCGATATACAAATGCTGGCATCACGCGTGTAAGTCTACAAGCACTAACTTTTTTTCAGACGGACAGTGATAAAATACACTACCCTTTCCCAGAGTTAGGTTTATAAATCATAACAGACTCTTATTAGAAAAGATAACATTAGATGGGTTTACGGATGAAAACATAACAGTACCCAGACAGCACATCTTCGAAACAGGAGGTAGAAAATACATATTTTGAACGCAGCCACGTAGCTCTTTTAAATTTGTATATTTGGGTTCCTTAGGGCTTGCTGACAAAGAATATGTAAAACGTTATGCAAATAGTCCAGGAATTAATAAATTATACCCAAAATAAAATATTGGGGGTGCCTGACAGCATAAAATCATTTCTGCTCATAAGATTTTTTTTTAACGTGTTTGAAAAAAATTTACGTTACATAAATAGCCTACCATGTAAACTCCAAATTGATTGGAGCGCAACAAATGAAAGCCTAACCACGATTGGTCGGGCTATAAATACTATCTTGGTTGTTAGGGGAGACGGGAAAAGATAACATTTTTTTTCAAACACTTGTCGAAACGTGGCTCATTGGCCAGTCTCGCTGATATACACACTTGGGAGCGTTAGTTCGAGACCACTTGTTTAAAATAGCTTGATAAAGCATCAGTGCGTTGAAGCCAGCATATATTTGGCTCAATAAAAGCCTGGAACATAGGCAGATGGAAGTTTGTGCCAGAATTCATTGCTAATCAACGTATCTGTGTTATTCGTATGAATTGTGGTAAGCTTGAACCATTTAATATCTTTTAATGAAAATTGAATGTGAATTGTTGATTTATGCCTGTATATATATGTGTAGTTCAGTGGCAAACGTGAGGTAAAGCCTGTAATGCTCCAGCCTGAACAGAGGGTGTCGGAGAGAAGTAAAACGGCATGGAATGGCCAAACAGTACACTGACACCTGGATGATTGATTAGACAGAAATAATGCTGGAAGTGCAGAGGCGTAGTGACCATTAAGGATGGTAATGCTGGTATAAAGTATTTCAGATGAAGCTGACTGTTGGCCTAACGCTCTGAACGCAATGTTTGTGCTGTATTGTGATCAGTGTAAAAGAGAATATAAATTAGTTATGAAGTAGAAGGTACATCCTTCTTGATTTCAGGGACAGTGGTCTTGATGGTAGTGAGCAGCACCTAGTCAGAGATTTGCTGAATCCAGAGTCGGACAGCATACTCCTTGGTCTTTTAGCTATCAGTGAGGTGTCTCCTGAGCCCAGAGGAGAATTCGAGCAGAGGAGTCCTTTCCTGCCGCCATCACGCCAGATAAGCGAATTGGCCAGCTGAGCTCAACATTATGCCCCCTCATCTTGAAATAACTTTATAAAAAATACTATTCAGAGGGGAATTTACTTGTCTTAAAATCAGGAACTGTGAACATCTCCAATACTGGTCCCTAAAGACAAACTATTGAAGTCATGATGACAAATACCAACAGAGCTTGAACAAAACAAAACCAGTATTACCTCATTTTACTACTACACAACTGACACACATAGAACATTTGTAATAATATATGTCACTACAATATTCATATTAAATACATTCTGTACATAACTTGGAATTTAAATTGATTGTGATTCCTGGTTCCCTTGTAGTTGAATCAGGACACATATTCATTCATGCTAGTAATGAATACATATTGTTATTTGAACCGTTACGAGTGACTTCTTTAAGCTATTCTCATAGAGTGTTATATGTATGTGAGTGTCACAGTGTTGTTAAGAGTAGTGGATTAAATTAAATTGTTTATCTGTCTGTTGTTGTGACTTACACTTCACCATACTCATACCCTAGACACATAACGTAGCATCACACTATTCCAGAATAATTCTGACTGAGATATATAGATATGTGGTAGCAAGTAAGGTTATCTATAATACACTACTCTTAATAGATATAGATACCTTCACAGCTGATCTCAGTCAGTACACTAAGTTTCCTATAAGTATTTATAACATCCCACTTCACCACATATATTGGGGGCTCGTCCGGGATTTTGAATCTTTCCCTATTAAAAATATTGGGGGTAATTCACTTCAGGGAATATAAGAATTAAAAGGTATCCTTGGGTGGAATTAAATAAGGTTGAGCTCACGGTGCCTGTGTTGTCCATTAGATATATAGTTAGAAATTAAATTGTTGGTTAGACATTATATAAAGTTACCTGATAGACAATGGCGGACCTGGCCAAATTTCGATCTGCTGCGGTTCAGACTGCAAAAGAGTTAGGATTAGATGGGCAAGTTATGGTTGCCTATGTCACAACGGAATGTGACAAATTTATTGAACGCGAAGAAAGAAGATTAGAAAAAGAAGCCGAAAGAAAGTTAGAGGCTGAGACTAAGAGGTTGCAAGCTGAGGCTGAGACTAAGAGGTTGCAGATTGAGGCTGACAAAGAGGCTAAAGCATTGGAAGCCGAGGAAAGAAGACAAGCTGCAGAAAGAGAAGAGAAGAGATTAGCTGCAGAGAGGGAAGCAGAAAAGGAGGAGAAGAGATTACAAAGGGAACATGAGTTACGACTAAGGGAGTTTGAGTTTCAAGGCCATGCTCCTGAAAATGGTGCCAGTCCCTTTGCCTCTGATGCTACGGTTACTCAGGGAGCCTCAATCTCAGCTATGAACTTTCATTTAGATCATTTTGTTGAGAAAGACGATGATATTGAGAGCTATATAAATAGGTATGAACTATTAGCCACCACGTATGGGTTAGAGAGAGAAAGGTGGAGCTTAAAGTTATCTCAGGGACTTCGTGGGGCAGCTTATGAAGTTTTTGCAAAAATGAGCAGAGGTGATCAGGAAAATTATGACATGCTAAAGCAGGCTCTTTTGTTAAGGTATGAAAAGAATGCAGAGTTTTACAGGAAAAAATTTAGGAATGCTAAACTACTGTCAGGTGAAACCTATCACCAGTTCTCTGCACGAATTGAGACATACTTGGAGAAATGGACTTCTCTGGGGAAAACCCAAGATCTTAAGGAAATGGTCCTTATAGAGCAACTAAGAGAGTCCATGGCTCCAGACCTGAGAAAGTTTCTCATGGAACAAGGTGCAGAGAGGCTGGGTGAGTTGCTAAATGTTGCTGAAAGGTATCAAGCAGCTCAAGCAGAGGTAACAGGTAATAAAAAAGAAACAGGTGGATAACTTCAGGGCACCACAGAACTTTAATAAATTTGATCCTAGGGATCAAAATAAAGGTAAGCACCAATTTGATAGGCCACGGTATGACAATAAAAATAAATTCCCACAATTCGATGAAAGGAAATATAATGAAAGAAAATCTTTCAACCAAGGAAAAAGGTGGTGTAAGAATTGTCAGATGGACAATCATGACACTGACCGTTGCAGAAGGAAACCTGTGTATATGGCAACCCTTCAGGTCAGGTCGACCTCAAGACAGGAGGAGGATATTATGTTAGATACCACTCCAGAAGAGATGAGGAAGGCACAGGCTGGGGATAAAACACTCAAGCCTTGTTTCAGAAAATTGTCAACTTGTCATACAACTCCAGGCAAGGGAGATTTTTACATGAAAAACAAGTTGATGTATAGGAAGACTGGAGCTAGATCCAATGGTCACGGACAGCTGGTTCTTCCAAAAAGATATAGGACAGACTTAATAAGGAGCCTACATGTGAAACCAGATGGGGACCATGAGAAAATAGGTACCATCATTCAAAAGGTGGCTCACAATTATTATTGGCCCAAAGCAAGATGGGACATTGAGAATTTTGTAGAAAGGTGTAGCATAGCACATGAGGGAACACCCACAAGTGGGAACATGGATCAGGACCTGGACACGCCATGGGGCCAAATCAGGCCTGACAATAAAAGGAAAAATAGATTTGATACAGTGGACCAAATGGAATGGGAAGCCCCTTTTCACGGACAAGCTTCACTTAACTGTTTTACAATGGCCACTATGCGGAGAGTGCAAAAAGATGTCTTACCCCAGGATAAGCCGAAAATCCCTCAATCGGACTTAAACAAACTGGAGGAAGAGGATGTAGAGAGGAAATCTCTCATCAAGAATTTTAAGAGGGGAGAAAGCCCCAAAAGAAAAAATTGGTAGCGGTCGTTTTGTGAATGATAATTCTGGGAGGAAAAATCATCACTATAAAGCTTCAAGTGGAAGAGACCATACCGGTGCATGGACAAATAGGTCCACACAATTAAAGGTCCATATGTAGCTATGTTAAGAACGTGGACTGATGAAAAGGCAGAGGAAAACATTACATCTTCATACCAATATGTGAATGAGCTGACCACTCGGTTAAAAACTGGCTGGAAACTCGCAAATGAAAATTTGAAACAAGCCAGGAAGAAACATGCTGCCTATTATAACAGGAAGGCGAAAGACAGAAATTTGGCTGTGGGAGAGAAGGTACTGCTTCTTTTGCCCGGGAGTCAGAATAAGTTACAAATTGGATGGCAGGGTCCATATACAGTTCTAGAGAAGGTGTCTAGAACAAATTATAAGATAGATAAGAAGGGGAAAGAAAAAAATCTATCATGTGAATCTCCTGAAGAAATATTTGGAAAGAGAACATCAGGAAGAGACACACTTGTTGACCTTGTCCATCGCCGTGGAGATGAAAAAGGAACCACTTTCATCATTTGAATATCCATTACACCCCTGTGAGACAGCAGCACAGGTGAAAATCAGTACACATTTAACGAAAACTCAGAAAGAGAGAGTGCAACAGGTTCTAAATAATCATGCAGAGGTGTTAACAGACCGACCAGGGCATACAAACCTATTGGAATATGATATGAAACTCATAGACTCCACACCTGTCTGTATGAAACCATATTCGATTCCGTTTGCTAAGGAAAAAGCTTTGAAGGAAGAGATAGACTATCTATTGAAGGAAGGAATTATTTCGCACAGTGAGTCTTCGTATAGTTCCGGGGTGGTACTCTTAAGGAAGCCCTCTGGAGAACATAGACTCTGTATAGATTACAGGAGACTGAATGCTATTACAGAAGGACAGGTGGATCCATTGCCGGATACAAATCAGCTGTTTGCCAGACTAAATAAAGCTAAATATTTCTCAAAAGTGGATCTGAGTAAAGGATACTATCAGATTCCAGTAAAGCCTGAGGTTAGACCATACCTAGCTTTTAGTACCTCAGAAGGACACTATGAGTTTAATAGATTGCCAATTGGATTGAAGAATGCGCCTAGTGTCTTCTCTAGAATGATGAGAAAATTATTGGATCCTCTGAATAATCCCTGTATAACAAATTTTATGGATGATATCCTTATAGCAACAGAAACATTTGAGGAACACATTGACTCTCTGAACATGCTGTTTGATCGACTTAGGGAGGCAAATTTAACAGCCCGACCAACCAAATGTTGCGTTGGATGTAAAGAATTGGAATTTTTGGGACACACAGTTTATCAGGGAAACATGACCCCTGACCCAAAGAACTTAGAGAAACTACAGAAAGCCCCGAGACCACAAACCAAGAAGGACGTGAGATCCTTTGTCTCATTATGTGGTTTCTACCAGAAGTATATCAAAAACTTTAATTCCATATGTGCACCGTTAACTGAATTGACACGTAAAGGACATCCAGATCGCATTACATGGACACCACAATGTGAAATGACTTACCAAGAATTGAAGGAAAAGCTCACAAGTAAACCCATTTTGAAATTACCTGACTTAAGTCAAGAATTCATTGTAAGGACGGATGCAAGTAATATTGGGTTAGGTGCAACTCTACTACAGAAATCAGATGCATTGGATGGGGAATTAAGCCCAGTGGCATATGCTAGCAGAAAGTTGAATAAAGCTGAAATCAACTACTCAACTAGCGAAAAAGAATGTCTTGCAGTAATATGGGCAATAAAGAAATTCAATATTTATCTATATGGGAAGGCATTTAAGTTGCAAACTGACCACAAACCTTTATCGTTTTTAGCACAGGCTAAGCATGAGAACTCTAGGTTACTCCGATGGTCTTTGCTTCTGGCTCCATATAATTTTAGCATTGAATATATATCTGGAAAAACCAATCTGGGAGCGGATTTTTTAAGCCGCCATCCGTGTGATGAGAATCACCGTAAACCCCAGAAATAATAATAAATTTCTCTATGTGTATATAGAATAAAGGACTGACATATAATGTCTGTTTTAAGAGGGGAGGTGTCATGAAATATTCTAATCCACATATATAAATTATTAGGTAAATATGAAGCCTAACAAATAAAATTAATAAAGAGAAGAGCAATGGTAAAATGACATTGCTGTCACAAGGAATGTACTCGAAATCCCCCTTGTTTTCTGCTTCGTCTGCAAATTGTAACGCTTTCACGTTGATAGTAAAAGCTTACTGTATTATACCCGCTTTCTTCAATGAAACGTGTGCTGTATTTCTTGGAAAAAACATTGAGAGACTGCGTAATGACCTAAATTAATCCTAACATTAATTATATTACGTTACCAAAACGAACGAACAGATGGACAAAAGGATAGCGAGAGGGGAGGGCTGAAAATCAGGAACGCATGCAACACGCGACGCGCGATATACAAATGCTGGCATCACGCGTGTAAGTCTACAAGCACTAACTTTTTCAGACGGACAGTGATAACATTAGATGGGTTTACGGTTGAAAACATAACAGTACCCAGACAGCACATCTTCCAAACAGGAGGTAGAAGAAATTGCATATTTTGAACGCAGCCACGTAGCTCCTTTAAATTAGTATTTTTGGGTTCCTTAGGGCTTGCTGACAAATAATATGTAAAACGTTACGCAAATAGTCCAGGAATTAATAAATTATACCCAAAATAAAATATTGGGGGTGCCTGACAGCATAAAATCATTTCTGCTCATAAGATTTTTTTTTAACGTGTTTGAAAAAAATTTACGTTACATAAATAGCCTACCATGTAAACTCCAAATTGATTGGAGCGCAACAAATGAAAGCCTAACCACGATTGGTCGGGCTATAAATACTATCTTGGTTGTTGGGGGAGACGGGAAAAGATAACATTTTTTCAAACACTTGTCGAAACGTGGCTCATTGGCCAGTCTCGCTGATATACACACTTGGGAGCGTTAGTTCGAGACCACTTGTTTAAAATAGCTTGATAAAGCATCAGTGCGTTGAAGCCAGCATATATTTGGCTCAATAAAAGCCTGGAACATAGGCAGATGGAAGTTTGTGCCAGAATTTATTGCTAATCAACGTATCTGTGTTATTCGTATGAATTGTGGTAAGCTTGAACCATTTAATATCTTTTAATGAAAATTGAATGTGAATTGTTGATTTATGCCTGTATATATATGTGTAGTTCAGTGGCAAACGTGAGGTAAAGCCTGTAATGCTCCAGCCTGAACAGAGGGTGTCGGAGAGAAGTAAAACGGCATGGAATGGCCAAACAGTACACTGACACCTGGATGATTGATTAGACAGAAATAATGCTGGAAGTGCAGAGGCGTTAGTGACCATTAAGGATGGTAATGCTGGTATAAAGTATTTTTCAGATGAAGCTGACTGTTGGCCTAACGCTCTGAACGCAATGTTTGTGCTGTATTGTGATCAGTGTAAAAGAGAATATAAATTAGTTATGAAGTAGAAGGTACATCCTTCTTGATTTCAGGGACAGTGGTCTTGATGGTAGTGAGCAGCACCTAGTCAGAGATTTGCTGAATCCAGAGTCGGACAGCATACTCCTTGGTCTTTTAGCTATCAGTGAGGTGTCTCCTGAGCCCAGAGGAGAATTCGAGCAGAGGAGTCCTTTCCTGCCGCCATCACGCCAGATAAGCGAATTGGCCAGCTGAGCTCAACATTATGCCCCCTCATCTTGAAATAACTTTATAAAAATACTATTCAGAGGGGAATTTACTTGTCTTAAAATCAGGAACTGTGAACATCTCCAATACTGGTCCCTAAAGACAAACTATTGAAGTCATGATGACAAATACCAACAGAGCTTGAACAAAACAAAACCAGTATTACCTCATTTTACTACTACACAACTGACACACATAGAACATTTGTAATAATATATGTCACTACAATATTCATATTAAATACATTCTGTACATAACTTGGAATTTAAATTGATTGTGATTCCTGGTTCCCTTGTAGTTGAATCAGGACACATATTCATTCATGCTAGTAATGAATACATATTGTTATTTGAACCGTTACGAGTGACTTCTTTAAGCTATTCTCATAGAGTGTTATATGTATGTGAGTGTCACAGTGTTGTTAAGAGTAGTGGATTAAATTAAATTGTTTATCTGTCTGTTGTTGTGACTTACACTTCACCATACTCATACCCTAGACACATAACGTAGCATCACACTATTCCAGAATAATTCTGACTGAGATATATAGATATGTGGTAGCAAGTAAGGTTATCTATAATACACTACTCTTAATAGATATAGATACCTTCACAGCTGATCTCAGTCAGTACACTAAGTTTCCTATAAGTATTTATAACATCCCACTTCACCACAACGAGGTATTATGGTTTACGAGGTATTATGGTTTACAAGGTATTATGGTTTACAAGGTATTATGGTTTACAAGGTATTATGGTTTACGAGGTATTATGGTTTACAAGGTATTATGGTTTACAAGGTATTATAGTTTACAAGGTATTATGGTTTACAAGGTATTATGGTTTACAAGGTATTATGGTTTACAAGGTATTAGTTTACAAGGTATTATGGTTTACAAGGTATTATGGTTTTATTTATGTCCAAAATATATTTTCCTGTTTAATTTTGATTTCTTTAACGGGCCTTAATACATTTTTTTAAACTGCTTGTTCGGCGTACGTATCTTGGTGCCATACGGTAAGAGAGAGTATACGTAATACATCAGACATCCTTGCCTCACCCATCGTGTCGTACATCAGACATCCTTGTCCAACCGATCTTGTCGTATATGAGACATCAGACATCCTTGTCCAGCCGATCTTGTCGTGTATCAGACATCCTTGTCCAGCCCATCTTGTCGTATATGAGACATCAAACATCCTTGTCCCGCCCATCTTGTCGTATATGAGACATCAGACATCCTTGTCCCGCCCATCTTGTCGTATATGAGACATCAGACATCCTGGTCCCACCCATCTTGTCGTATATAGATGTCGTGAAATGACGTATGTTTCACATCACGAATTTGAATAACCACGGTCATATTTACCGCTCACAATAATAGGATAAAACGGACCAATACAACAACCACTGAGAACGCTCCTTTTTCTGATATATATAAGGAAACTTTTTTATGCTTGACAGAGAGGCCTATTTTGTGTAAACGATAGGAAGGAGTTATTTAATTTCTTAAAGATTAAAGACATTTAAAAGAAAAGGTATAGATATTTTAACAACGGGGATAGTATTGAAGAGATAAGTGTAAAGACTTCCTCAAATAGTATGTTATTCTAAGAGAAAAATCGTTTTAATTGACATTTCTACATCAGGGTGGTCCCCAATTTAGTTAGTTAAAGTCTGCATAGATTTAAATGCACTTTGTTAACTAAACAATTAATGATAGAAAGATAAATATGAATTCACCGTATAATTATAACTTTAAATGATTAAAATCGGTCCAGAAATAAGATATATACTTGTACATAATATTAAAAATTATGCACATTGTACGGGAAGGCGGGAAAACGTTTAGGTTTTAGATTCTTAACACCGGTTTTGACCGAGTCACCGATTGGGAGGGTACGGTGCTATATAAGACCTTGAACTTGGCGGATTTACGCCACTACTTTTTAAAAAATCGAGATGAACTGAGAAGTCACATATGCTGTCAAATTGCCGGGAGGGATAAGCCTGTATCAGCCTCAGTTTAAACGGTGCTATATTTGTATATAATTATGTTATTTGCCTGTATATATCCACTTGTGTGTTCGATGATGTGTTAAAAAGAAATACTACAGGACGAATGTGCTGCCGGCTTGCTTGCAAGCATGTGTGATTTTAGAGACGAAAGCCAGCATTGGGAAAGGTGTAGAATATTTGTTAATTATGGCAGAATCTACGACTGTAAGTTTGATAATGTATTTGAGTGAGTATTTCATACTGGAACGACACACTGTTCACGAACATAAGATAGGATGACAGGATTTGTTAACATGATGTAATCAAGATGTACTTACTATTTTGTACTTAACCAAATCATTGTATGGAAGCCAATCATGGGCAAATGGATCGAACTTAGGGTGTATTAAGGAAAAGAAGTAATCACATTGAACTGGCTGTAGGGTACTGAGGTAAATTGTCTTGTGCAAACTGTTAGCACAATGTCTGAATTTTGTTAATACGTAGTGTTGTATGTGTGTATGGAGTGGTGCTGGAACCTACAAGGAATGCGATTGTATTTTCATTCCAGGTTTTGTCCTGGTATTACCACAAGTTTACGAGACATCTACTTGAGAGGAATTGTGTTGGTGCATACAGTTCTTCAGATACCTAGAAATCGACCAAAGTTTCCCAGCTTGGAGTTACAGATTGTGTGATCCTGGCTATAGATGGATGCTTCTCAATATTTCAAATCTAAGTGGACGCTTAGTTCCACTGATCAGACTATCCAGTCACAAAATTTAAAACAAAGAAGCCACATAATAAAGTAAAGAAACCACCCATATTAAAAACATTATAATGATGACTCACTAAGGACTATATTCAATTAATATTACTTTACAAGCCAGTGAAAGTGATACTACTTATGTGAAAGAAAGAAAATGACATTATAACTACAAATTTATCATAGTACCATTATGGAGAAGAATATTCCAAATTTATTTATTTGATTGTGTATATAATATTTGAATTAATTTTAATTTTCCTAACCGAAAAGAGAAACGGTATATGCTCAATAAACTGTAAATACTTTCACTCAGACTTACTTAATTATTCTAAATGGGTTAATGTTCTGTTTGATAGATATTACAAATTAAATATTCAATTTATCCCTAGACAATTAGCCACAAAAACAACTATATAACCATTATTCAAGGTGGGATCTGGAGAGGCAGCAGTTAGATCTTCAGTACCCCACACTATCATCACACTTGAAGGTTTACATAGCTTGACCCCACTTTTGATGTCGATACACCCTTACTCTTTTCAGAGAAGGGGGTATTTCTTATAAGACCAGTCTCTTATCTGGCACTATCCTGGTATCATCTGATACACCTTTGTGTCAAGGATAGCCTTCATTTTAATAACATCTGAACCTCTCGCGACAATAGACAAGGAGACATCCTGGCCACACCCATCCTGACGTATTAATATATGACAAATATTTCTAGCCATGTTGTTCCGATAGATGGGTACGGAAAATAAAATCGAAAAATGGTGATTCGTCTCACGAGGACCAAAGACAAAGAAGTTACCCAACGTTGCGGCCATAAGGCCTTCGTCAGGGAAAGGAAAGAAAGTGAGGGTTAAATAGGACACATAAGAATGTAAATAAAAATAAAAACTGGGTACTTCCCTAAAGGCTGCTAAAACCTAGCACGACTGTCAAAGGGTGAGCGCACCACAAGCAAATAAAATGGCTGCCACGTCCTGATGTCAACAATAGAGGATACTAAGAAGCTAAGAAACGAAACTTAACAAACTACCCAAACGTAATAATAAACGAAACTTAACAAACTACCCAAACGTAATAATAAACGAAACTTAACAAACTACCCAAACGTAATAATAAACGAAACTTAACAAACTACCCAAACGTAATAATAAACGAAGCTTAACAAACTACCCAAACGTAATAATAATGAGGACTGGAGATAGAAGAGGGCAGAATGAGTTGACAATTAATAAATAATTTAATAAAAAAATAAGAAATTAAAAAATTAATTAATTTTTAAAAAATGGAAAGGGCGATTGACGGGGAAATAGAGATGTCATTAAGGTGCTGGCTGAATCTGTCCCCAAGTCGTTTGCCTGTTTGGCCAATATAGGTTTTGCTGCAACGTTTACATATGATTGTATAATATTGGTAATGGTAAACGTGGCCTCAGGAAAAGACACCTTGTGGGTTTGGATGACATGCTTGCACGTCGCGCGTCGTGTCCGGCTACAGGGTAATGTGCCAAAGTGAGTGACAATCTCAGTTGGGAGACGCTGTGAACAAGAATTTCCATCAAGTTTTTGTGGCATCTATAAGCCACCAAAGGTGCCTCACTGAACACTTCTCGGGTCATAGAATCTGGTTAGAGAGTAGGTAAGTGGTGGAAAAGGATATTTTTTACTTCCAAAGACCAAGCGTTGACTGTGGAGCCAGACATGAGTTAGGTAACGCTCTAAACCAGACACAAGTTACATAAAGATCTAAACCAGACATAAGTTACATAAAGATCTAAACCAGACATGAGTTAGATAAAGATCTAAGCCAGACATTAGTTAGGTAAAGATCTAAGCCAGACATGAGTTAGATAAAGATCTAAGCCAGACATTAGTTAGGTAAAGATCTAAGCCAGACACGAGTTAGATAAAGATCTAAGCCAGACACGAGTTAGATAAAGATCTAAGCCAGACACAAGTTAGATAAAAAGAGAGAAAGAGAGAGGAATCAGACAGGATCCTGATTAAGGATGTGGACGTGACTATCTGTGTTGGTAGTGTGACGATGGCATCTCAGCTTAGACAAAACATGTTCACAAAAGTAATCTGGAGCCTTCTGCAACCAAACTTGTATTACCAGCTACATTACAGCCAAACTGGTATTACCAGCTACATTACAACCAAACTTGTATTACCAGCTACATTACAACCAAACTTGTATTACCAGCTACATTACATGTAAACAAAGATCAACTATTCCAGCCAAGTTAAGGGAGCCGCGCTGGTGTAATGGCTTCGGCGTTGTACTGGCGACCAGGTGTTCATGGTTCAAACCCGGGCGTCGGCGTTTGAAGAAATGTTTACGGCCGGAAATTTGACTGAATAGCCTGAACGGCTCCTGTGATAAACGCTCTGTGGATGGGAAGGAGCGAAGCTCCTGACCGGGTTGGAAGGAAAGTCCTCAGGTTCCCCAGCCTCGCAATGACATGTCATTGGGCCGAAGGGGTGAAAGCCCAAGTGCCGCTGGTTAAGAAAAAAAAAAAAAAATTCCAGCCAAGTTCAATGGTCGTCTGTAAGGAGGCAACGAACGAATACGAGTACTGCTCTTTGACCCGTGTAGTTTTTGTTATTGTTGATCAGAACTGACGTAATTGCACTCCGGGCAAACCCATAGGTGCTCAGTTTCCCGCAGCAAATGTCGAAGGGTATGAATGCTAATTGTTCCTGTTGCTCACTGGTTGTAAACACGGCGGAAGCATCCTCTCATACGTCCATCTCTGCAGGTCTTACGTTTGATGCCATATTCCAGCAGTCTTAGCCTTGATGATTTATCGATTGTAGTGTCATTCTCTAACAGGCGATCATTAATTTCCTTCAGTATTTCTCTCTTATCCATGTTCAATTCACCGTCTATGGTTGCTCTTGAAGCTAGTCTGTCAGCTCTTTCATTGTCACGTACCCCGGCATGACCAGGACAGTAGATTCATATCAGTTCTTGAAGATTCGATGCTTCTATGAAGGTTTTCCATTCATGTCGAAACCAACCATTTTGGACCTTTCGAAGCATGGATTGTGAGTCTGATACAATAACTGCCTTTGTTAATAAAGTCTCAGACAGCCATCTTAAGGCAGCAGCAACTGCCTCTACCTCCATTCTCTTGTAGTACGAGACGACTAATGTTGGTTGTGCAACGTTATCATATAAAAGTAGCGGCGACAGAAACCATCAGTACAAGCTGGTTTGATGCAGGCTTCCATTAAGAGTTTAATTAAAGATTTAATAACAGATGAATGGAAAGCAGAGTGGGATAAAAATCTGAAAGGAAGACATGCATATAAGATGTTCAAGGCTCCAACAAGAAAATGTCAGATATCTAGGGAATTGAAAATTCCCTGTAATAAGAAACTTCTCAGACTACAGCTGAGAAAAGGCTATTTCAGAATAGAAGAACCTTACTGTGCAGGATGTCTTCAAGACAATAATATAGAACATTTCTTGTTAAAATGTAAGAGGTATGACCAAATGAGAATACCAATATTAGATTATTTGCAAGCATCCAGTAACAAGAAAAGACATGGTACGCAACCAGACGATACGTCAAGGCCTTAAATCCTACCCCCTGCAGACCCAAGTAGAACAGTCCCAATTAAGATGGTTTGGCCATGTCTGCAGAATGGGAGAAGATCGGATACCACGACAAGCATGGGAAACAAAGAGCCAAGGATCCAGACCCCCAGGACGACCCAGAGTCCGCTGGGAGGACAACATTAGACAATCTTTGAAGGACCGAGGACTAGAATGGAACCAGGCCAGGAGGAAGACAGCCGATAGTGACCGCAGTCTGGCGCGACTCATAGCTTCCAAACCTCTACTGCGTCACGGTACCAGGGGAACGAGCTAAGTAAGACCGTGCATCCAACTTACTGGTAAATATAGAAAACAGTCTAAGCAACATAGCAGACCTGGGAACTGAGCAGTAATATAGCAAACAATATTTAAAACGGAACTAAAAAAATGTGCAGTGGCTCGGATGAATGTGAAGGTCTGATGCTTGCTTACAATGCATATGACTTTTAACAGATGAAAGTCAATTAAATATTTGTTAAAGTCAGTTATATAACTGGAACCACCAGGCCTTTACACCCCTCCACTTTAATATTATTCTTGTTCAGAGTTTCTTCTTGATTTTTTACTTTTTTTTAAATTTTTAATTTTTATTATTTATTTAACGTATAAGCACAATTGTGATTGTCCGTATTTACAATGATTTGACAAATGTGATGCCACTTTCTCATATCGGCAGTTGTTCATATTATTTGGAATTGAAAACAATATATATCCTAATTATAACCCATCAGAGGTTGAGCGGGATATTTTTTCTTCATTCATTTAAAAAAAAAAAATGCAGGCTTCCAGTAAAAGGGCCAGCTTCAGGGGTGACGTCATGCCCCATAACAAATTTTAAATAACAGAGAAATAACAAGTTTGTCAACCCACACAAGATACAATGGCCAGTGCTCTACCTGTCCTACCATAGACTGGTTATTGACTGTGGTAGTCTACCTGTCCTACCATAGACCAGTTATTGACTAGGTAGTCTACCTGTCCTACCATAGACCGGTTATTGACTATAGTAGTCTACCTGTCCTACCATAAACCGGTTATTGACTGTGGTAATCTACCTGTCCTAACATAGACCGGTTATTGACTAGGTAGTCTACCTGTCCTACCATAGACCAGTTATTGACTATGGGTAGTCTACCTGTCCTACCATAGACCGGTTATTGACTGTGGTAATCTACCTGTCCTACCATAGACCGGTTATTGACTATGGTAGTCTACCTGTCCTACCATAGACCGGTTATTGACTATGGTAGTCTACCTGTCCTACCATAGACCGGTTATTGACTATGGTAGTCTACCTGTCCTACCATAGACCGGTTATTGACTGTGGTAATCTACCTGTCCTACCATAGACCGGTTATTGACTATGGTAGTCTACCTGTCCTACCATAGACCGGTTATTGACTGTGGTAATCTACCTGTCCTACCATAGACCAGTTATTGACTGTGGTAGTCTACCTGTCCTACCATAGACCGGTTATTGACTATGGTAGTCTGCCTGTCCTACCATAGACCGGTTATTGACTATGGTAGTCTACCTGTCCTACCATAGACCGGTTATTGACTATAGTAGTCTACCTGTCCTACCATAGACCAGTTATTGACTATAGTAGTCTACCTGTCCTACCATAGACCAGTTATTGACTATGGTAGTCTACCTGTCCTACCATAGACCAGTTATTGACTATGGTAGTCTACATGTCTTACCATAGACCAGTTATTGACTATGGGTAGTCTACCTGTTCTACCATAGACCGGTTATTGACTGTGGTAATCTACCTGTCCTACCATAGACCAGTTATTGACTGTGGTAGTCTACCTGTCCTACCATAGACCAGTTATTGACTATGGTAGTCTACCTGTCCTACCATAGACCAGTTATTGACTATGGTAGTCTACCTGTCCTACCATAGACCGGTTATTGACTGTGGTAGTCTACCTGTCCTACCATAGACCGGTTATTTATAATGTATTACGTAACAGATTATTTTCGGCGACATTTAGATGTACTTGTTCACAGTTCATGTTTATCATCCAATAAAAACAAAGGTCAAGCAAAGAACTAAACACGCAGCACTTTTCTCTCATAAAAAACTAACAACATCTTCTCCATCATCGTCGACAGCTTCCCTGTTTAAAATTTAAACAAAATAAATGATCTCCATTATGAAACCAAACCAGGTAAGTCACGATTTTCAAACCCAACGGTTTTAACTTCAGATTTCACGACAATAATTTTTTCCCGATTGTTGGAAAAAAAAAATAATTCAAAACTTCAAATCGTTTTCGCTTTTGCTAAAAATATTTCAGCTTTCTAAAAGTCGCAGCAGCCATCAGCTTTGATGAAAAAATCTCAGCACTGAATAGTTGCTGACGCAGATTATTCCCAGCAGACCTGGGTCGTGTCTATTGCCACGGCTAATAAGAATGCAGACAAGCATTCCGAATACGGCTGGCATCCATTATTCTAGTGAGAGCAGACTGACGGGAACACAAATATTAGGTCTATTTAGTTCTTATTTCGTGATTCTTTGCTTTCTACTTTTCTGTATCCGCCATTTTCTGCCTTCTGCTTTATCTAGTGTAAATTTATTGATATTTTGTGAATATATTGTATGTCTTGATAGCCTGTGCTGTTTTGACCTGATTTCTTACACTTATTCTCCCTTTTGTAAATCCGTATAATGTTTTCTTGGACTGTATTTTCTGGATGCTTTAAAAAATGTGAAAACTTTCCTATGGAACACATCTTTGTCAATGGAAGTGATAAAGATCCTACCATAAAACAGCAAATCATGGATATAATAAAGAAACACACAAGATCGCTTACGGCCACTGTAGATGTGATTTTACTGAATAATGTTAAGAGTAACAGCGACGCCTACAAGGACAATTGAGGTCACCCAGAAGGAGGCCAATGTACAAATAAAAACTTGTTGCACACATTTAGCGTAACAGTGACATTCCGTATTTGTTGGGCACCTTAAGAGAAACGTGAGAGCCCATTGTGACATAACCAAAACTGAAGACAAGAGAGTAAGGATAACAAAGAAGGAAAATTTAGAAAATGGAACAACGTGGCATGGAAGAAAGTTTTCACTAGAAATAATGATGACTTGTAGGATCAACAATGGTCTGGAGAGACATGATGACTTGTAGGATCAACAATGGTCTGGAGAGACATGATCAGTAGCAGGATCAACAATGGTCTGGAGTGATATCATCATCTACTCCAATAGGCATTCATTCATAAACCTCCACTCCAAAAGGAGCATAGGCCTTCAACAAACACATGCCAAGTCCTCCTGTCACGTGCCATCATCTCAAGTTCTTTCCACGTTCTCCTTATCATTTTCACCTCTGTTTCCAGCTCTCTTCTCCATGTGCTTCTTGGTCTACCTCTGCCTCTCTTGCCATGGGAGTTCCAGAACAAGGACTGCCTTGTAATGCTATCAACAGGTCTCCTCAGTGTGTGTCCTATCCATCGCCATCGTCTTCTTCTCATCTCTTGTTCCACTGGCACTTGTCTAGTTCTTGTCATCAGTTCCACGTTGGTAACCTTGTCATACCATTTTAATCCCTCTATTCTACGCAAGCATCCATTTATGAAAGTCTGTAGCTTTTTGGTTTTTGTCTTTGTTGTTCTCCATGTCTCAGAGCCATACTATAGGACTGACTTCACATTTGAGTTGAAGATTCTTATTTTCGTGTTGCATCTGATTTCTCTTGATCTCCATATATTTCCCAATGCAATGAAAGCTCCTCTTGCTTTTTGTATTCTTATTTTGATATCACTGTCTGTCCCTCCAACTTTGTCTATATTGCTGCCAAGATATGTGTACGATTCTACATCTTGTGGTGGTGTTTCTTCAAGTTCAACCCTGTTATCATTACCTGCATTTATTCTCATTATTTTTGTCTTTTCCCTGTGTATTTTTAGACCCAATTGCTGTGACCTCTCATCGAGTGTTTTCAATTTGTCCTGCATCTGATTACGGTTATGGGACAGAAGAGCCAAATCATCAGCAAAATCCAGATCATCCAACTGCTTAGTCAGAGTCCACTGGATTCCATTTCTGTTGTGTTGTCGATGTTCTCATAACACAGTCTATTGCTAGTAAGAAAAGAAATGGAGACAAGAGACATCCCTGTCGCACTCCCGTTCTTATCCCAAACGGTTCTGTAAGCTGTCCTTTGTGAAGAACTCTGCATGTCATGTCTTCATATGTTTTCTTTATTAAATTAATGATCTACAGGGGAACTCCATAATGCCTCATAAATTTCCAAAGTGATTCTCTGTTTACACTGTCAAATGCCTTTAATCCAATGTATAGTGGTAAATTCCATTCCAGACTTTGTTCAACTATTATTCTCAAAGTGGCTAAATGGTCTGTACAGGATCTGTTTTGTCGAAAACCTGCGTGTTCATCTCTCAGTTTCTTGTCAATGGACTCTTTTAATCTCTCGAGGATAATCATGTTTAATACTTTTCCTGGCACTGATAGTAACATTATTCCTCTATTATTTGTGCACTCTTGTAAATTTCCCTTCTTTGGCAACTTAGCCAGATATCCTTCCTTCCATTCTGCTGGTATCTCGTCCTTTTCCCAGACTTTACCAAGTAATTTATATAACATCTCTGTAGCCGTGTCAATATCTGCTTTGATGGCCTCTGCTGGAATGCCATCTGGTCCAGCTGCTTTTCCATCTCTTAGAAGCTTTATGGCTTTCTTTATTTCTTTCTTCCTCAAAGTCAGACATGTGTTAGGCAAAGATCTAAACTAGACATGAGTTAGGCAAAGATCTAAACCAGACATAAGTTAGGCAAAGATCTAAACCAGACATAAGTTAGGTAAAGATCTAAACCAGACATAAGTTAGGCAAAGATCTAAACCAGACATAAGTTAGGTAAAGATCTAAACCAGACATAAGTTAGGCAAAGATCAAAGTCAGTTAGGCAAAGATCTAAACTAGACATGAGTTAGGCAAAGATCTAAACCAGACATAAGTTAGGTAAAGATCTAAACCAGACATAGGTTAGGCAAAGATCTAAACCAGACATGAGTTAGGTAAAGATCTAAACCAGACATAAGTTAGGCAAAGATCAAAGCCAGACCCGAGTTAGATAAAGAGAGAGGAATCAGACAGGATTGACAAGGTCTAAAGAGACATGATCAGTAGCAGGATCAACAAGGTCTGGAGTGATATCATTGTGACAACTTGCCCAATCTTCTCTTCATTTTTATTATTATTTACGTGACATCGTTTTTTTCTCATCCTCAATGCATGATCGCAAAGTCCCGGGAATTGTCACTTGCGGAAAATCTCCTAGCGTTCGGTATTTTCTCCTCGCTATTTTTAGATACGACGTCATTGTTGACCAATGACCTCGGTAGCGAGAAATCCGTTTTAATTTAGAACTGCTTGAACTTGGGAGAACCAGTTTAGGCCATTTAGGAAGACATCACGTGACTTTTAACATTATTGATTGGAGCGTCTAAAACGAGGCTAAGGTCACATGATGCACGCTACGGATCACGTGTCCAAGCGGAAATGACCCGCTAAAAGGCGGCAAAGCCAGCATTTTGTCACTTGCCCAGGAACCCTCAAGAAAGCTAGGTCTAAGCCAGATCGGCGAATTCTCGCATTAAAAGCACTGAAGCCACGTGTCTAATTGCGGGTTAGCGTCCATCTTTGAGTAGGTAAGTGAAATCTCGCTAGAATATAATGTGATGAAATGTGTAGTACCTTGCAAAATCGACGCAAGATTGGTATGTTTACTTTATTCATATTTCTGTTGTACGATCACATCCAGCCACATGTGATCGGGTATATTTTATGATCCCACGGGATATGTACATGTTCATAATAATGTATAACGGGAATATATATATATAGCTATTAATTTCCATATTATTTGATTATTTTCGACCCGACGTTTAGACTAACGGAAATTAATATTAACGATAATGTTGACAGACCGTGACATATATTCATTATAAATTATATGACGATGCGACCAGACATGAAGTGTGTGATAATGTTGTCAGACAATTCTAAAACACGGATGTCCAATTATTTGTTAAATTCATCATAATGACATGACGATTAGGCTAGAGGCACAGAACTAGAATACTGTTGCCGACATTTCTATGATAAAAGTTGGTGGGGTTAACTGACATTTATAATAATTCATCGGGTTAAGCTGACGATAAATCAGTCTAAAGAATTATAATACTGCCACTGGGGCAGAGAAATATAATAAAGGACAGACAGGAGAAACTTGAATTCAAGATTAGGCTCTAGACATATGATGTTAGAGACTAAAATCTGAGATGACTGGCAGAGGGACGGCTTAGGGAAAGACTGCTTTCTAAAGCTAGTAAATTAATGAAGCCGTCGTATTTGTCTTCAGTCTATGGTGGAGCCTTGCACGACAGTCCAATCTCAGAGCAGAATACGGAGTCGAGCACAGAGAAGGCAAATCCGAACCATTCAAGACCTACCTGGGGCAACGTCAGGAGACCGGAGAACTAACCACACTTCACTATCAGCCGGGGGCTGAAAAGCTAAGTCCACGAAAAGGGAACTCACTACATCAATGCCTAGTTTAGTCATCCATGATGAAAAACACTTGAATTGTGAGACACATAATACATACAGCAGACACTAATTCCATCGACAATACTATCATTCACCATCTATTCATTTTATTGCAATAAACCAATTGGGTGTATATACTGTACCCCACGCTTTGTTCCTTCCATTAGATGTTGAATATTGTCTATGTTTATCTTCCTTTATAAGGGAGGGGGGGCTCGTAAAATATAATATAAATTAAAGAATAATAATAATAGATAACTGAGAAGGGGACGACGGTAGCGAGAGACCAAATATCTCCTTACAATCTTTTCCAGACCTGTCGAGTTAGGAGAATTTACCCTCTTCGTCACCCTTCGGAAGTGGGAAAACCCAGCAGGGATTCCTTGAGCCAAATCTTCCACATCAGATCTATTATTTCCTCTAAATAATTCTCTTATCCTTTAAACGCTACCTGACAATCATCACCTACTCCAGTAGGCAAAGCACTTGAGAAAAACGATTCTATTTCCGAACTCAATGGTTCAGTTTTGTTTTAGGCCCTAAAAGGACTTTTAACCAGCGGAGTAATTAGAGGGGGAAGAAGGGGTGGGTGGGTGTGGGAAAAAAAGTGGGATGGGAAGAGGCCTTCAGGCTCATCTCCCCCTAAAATGTGCTGTAAACTCAGAATTTTTTTCTTCTGTTGGCGCTTACAAACCTGGGCGGACTGAGCTGTCGGGGCCATCGGGCAGTGCCCAAGGGTCGACCTAGCTTAATCAAATGTCAAGTAAACAATTCCTAATTGCCTTGGGGGGGGGGGGGGGGGGGGGGGGGGGGGGGGGGGGGGAAAACTAGGTCACTGTCAGTCCGCCCATGTTATAAACGTTAAAGGAAATTTTTTTTTTCTTTTTGAAGGATATTTATTCGCATTTTTAAACAGTTTGTTCACAATAATTAACGGCATATTAGGCCGGGGGGGGGGGGGTTTGGAAGAGAAAAAGGAGGAGACGCTTCGAAGAATGAACCTCCTGATAGGCGCCTCCCATCCCATAGCCCACCCCTAAACTATGTTTTACACGCCACTGCTCTTAACATTTGGCGTTTTATTATTTTCTCGCAGTCGAAAAAAGACAAGAAACTCCACTTGAACTGCCCTCACGCGCCATGTACCAGCAAAGTCTTGATTATAAACGGCCCTTTCTCCCCTGTTCATACGTCTCCCAGCCTCCTACAAGTTGACCTTCTAGCACCATCTGTCTTCCTCCCACGATACTTTCTACCCTACATCCGGCTCACGTTTCAGCCCAGTGCTTTTATCATTTAACCCCAGGTCGCACGCGATCTACACATTTGTAAGGTGACCATTCGCCTTCTGCCTGCACACGCCAGCGTATCCAGCTCAATATGTTTGAAATATACACCTCTGAAATATTCACGGAATCTATCAACTATTAAATATACATTAATTGTATTTGGTTCACAACAAGTTTATATCCAATATCCTGGCCGTTTATAGATGATTATTACATTACACCCAGTTGTGATAAACCATATTTTAACTAGCATTTGCCTTCTTTATCGATCTCCTGAACACCTTACAAATTCCTGAAATATGAATGTAAATCGATTATCGATCATTTATTTCCAGAAGTATCGATCAGTTCCTGAAGGTACGTCAGAGAAAACGCCCAGTGATTGGCTGAAAGACAATCACGTGACAAGCCTGATACAACAGGCCGGGAAGAATTGATTTGAGAAGCAGTGAGGAAGCTACAGTAGGACAAGAATGTCTTCAGTAGTTCTTTATTTTCTGTCGTCCCCGCTTACTCTTTGGCTATTTTCGTCCTTAACGGTATACGGGCTCTTCTGCTTTGAAAATTACCTCCGACCCTAATGACAGAGTTTTAGTCAAAATCTTTTCTAACGAGTCTCAAGTCGAGTCTCAAGTCTCTTAGTACAAGTTTCAAGTCGAGTCACAAGCATCTAACACTGACTTTCAAGTCAAATCGAAAGTCGAGTCTCTTGTCGAGCCTCATTTTAGATCTAACACTATTTATAGCCATAATCGCTCTTTATTCAACAATTACATCGATCACTACAAATAATAATGACAATAATAATGTATATTTGAGTAATTTTCCTATTTTATTTACTGATATTTTATTGGACCAAAAATTATTTGTCAGTATTACATTTTAGAAATATTATCTTCTCAAACATACAACATAAAACTACAACTTTGCATTCTAAAGTTTAGGCTACGTAATGGACCCTAGAATCTAGTCATGTATCACAAGGGGTCCATAGAAGACAAGTTGAGATACCCTGATTGAGATGTTTTAAGCTCCACCTCTTTGTCCACCAGTAATATTTTCTCTCACGTAAAATATATTCACCCCCCCCCCTTTCCTCCGCGGTCTGAATGGGGTTCTCCTTAATTAAGAGTGCGTTATCAATGTTGACGGCGAGTCGGTTTACCAAAACGGGGCAAGTCTGGAGTCGAGTCCCAGTGGTGACTTAAGTCCGACTCGAGTCTGAGTCGATTGACTACAACACTGCTTAATGAAGTATGAAGAACCATAAAAAAACAAAAAGACGAATCCATAACGTTTTCTTTCATCATCAGCATCCTTCTATTTTTCACTTCCCGCCTTTGTTCATGGCAGAATCGACTACAACTATAATATCTAGATGAACTAAATTACAATATTCATGTTTACATCTCAGCCCAAACTCCATGCCCCACCTTGTTTCAGGATCGGATTTCGAATAAGAAGGTTTTTCGACAACCAAGTTGCCATACTATGTGTATTTCACGTGTAATACACGTGCAGGTACATCGATACACGTCTAAACACACTCTAGCCTCCCACTTTCTCACCGGCTATTTCTTTGTCTATTATTTTTATTCATCTCCAAACTTCTGCTTTAGAAGTAAAAATGAAACCCTTTTCTTCAGAATTGTTCCATTCTATAATGAGAAAACTTTTCCTCTCCAAGTCTTGCATTACAACAGTACTCGCTAGCTTAGTGATTCTCGCGGCTCAGGGCCAATAAATTATTCGCTTGGCCAGTGGAAGTCATTTCACTTGGAATGTGAAACCCAGTGCTACGATCCAGCCCGGAAGTGGACCCTTTGTGTCACGTAATAGATGCGCTTAAATCAAGGAGGAGGTAGGCCGCGTGCATCTGCACAGTGGATACTGGGACCTGTTTAATGAAGATAACTTGTTACCCCTGGGACCAAAGTAGAATTAACTGTGGGGCCACCCAAGAGGTCAACCAAAAATGCAGCGGGAAGGCCAGCGGAAAATTGTGGACGGGACATTTTAAGCCATTCTACTTGTAACTGTCCAGTGCATCAGACGTGAGCTAATGGGCCCCAGAGAGGGGACTAGTTGCTAAATCCGAAGTGAATCTTTGAGCGATCCAACCAGATTACGAGTTGAGGGTACAAATCAGATGACCATACCAAAACCCAATTTACCCCTACCAACAATATCCTATCAACCAGTAACCCATTCCTTACCAAACGTCCCATACCAGAGGGCTCAAACCTGAGTTAAAGTCCCATAAACAAAAGAGGTATTCAGCAGGGTTGACTTACTCTATCCGTATCTGTGAAGCGCTGAGTCCAGGGAAGCAAACTCTGCCACCCTCTGAATCCATTGACCTGTTTATGCTACCTAAGTGCTGGGACAAACCAACCAAGAGAGGCAGAACAAACTTCACCTCCGCAGCTACTAAAGTCCTGGGAGAGTTGAGTATAAACCTTACCAGCAATACAACAATAGAAGAGATCTCCTGGTCCAGATGACGACCGTTGTAGTTGTTTTATTTTTCTAAACAGTAGCGCAAAATTGTTTCATATATATATATATATATATATATATATATATATATATATATATATATATATATATATATATAGATATATATATATATATATATATATATATGTGTGTGTGTGTGTGTGAGTGCGTGTGTGTGTGTGTGTGTAAATTTGAAGATGAGAGAATTTATATCTTTTTTTTTTAATTTAGCATAACAAAGTCTGTTGTATATTTTTTTTTCTTGTTATCTTTATTTGGGATGTATTTTGTTTTTGTTTAAAACATAAATCTACACCCTGGGGGCCGAGCCATAATTAAATTAACTTCTAGTGGGTCGGGATATTTTAGTTAATATGTCCGGACACCAAATCTCCTTTCTCGACCTTATATACTTTACATAGTCCTTTTGCAGGATTTGTGAGAAAGAATTTATGGTCCAGAAAATATCCTGTTTAGTTGCCAGAATTCTATTTGCATTAGGGATTTCTAGTAGACTATTTCCCGAGGGGAGGCAGTTCCTTCAAACTAGTGGACTATCATTAATATTATCTTTTATTCTTCCATTCCATCTAATCTGTCCTTCTCCTCAAAATTACATCGCAACACACACCAAAGATACATCAAAACTGATTACATCACCGTTATCTCCTAAGTTTACACTGCAGTTTTTACAACAGAAATAATCGTTCTCAGATTTTCCGTCCTTGGTGATGGTCTATTTCAGTCGCTCTGATCTTACATTTTGAAGGTCGGCTGTAACTGAATGCTTCATGTCACTTACGTCAGGATGGTACAGTCTTATGTCTTCCTGAAAGTCCACCTCTATGCACTTGTCGCTCAACTCTTAAAGTCCACCTCTATGCCACCTGTCGCTACGTCCAACTTTATGGCACCTGCCGATGTTCATTACGACACGCGTAAGCATGACATCCTGCATGGCAGAGACAATATTCATTGGTCTGACATTTAAACAAGATAACAGATAATATTGTTGACGCTGGCAAATATCGATGGGGAAAAGATGCAAAGGAAAACAAATGGGAGATCTTGGGCGGACATGAAAATATGGCTAAGAAAGCAGATAATCTGATGTACCAGAATCTAGAAAAAAGAAGTTTTGCATAATGATGACGAGAAAATATTTCTACTGAATTATCCGAGAGCCCATAGGTCTCTCAAAGAACAAACGAGGAACTTTCTAGGAACCAACAACGGTTAAAGTCTGGGAATAGAGCGAGTTCTTTGATAAGTTTATTCCCAGCCACCAGCGAATTCTCTATCTCCTAAAATTAAATTTCCACTACTCGTGTAGCTAATCCACTCTGGTGATGCTGACAGATAACTCGGACATAATTACAGATAAGGTTCCAGAACTCTCTAACTCCTGCACAGTATGGCTGCAAGTACAGGGGTCTCGTATAGTGTTCTTCGTGCAAAAGTGGTTAATTTAAAATCTCGGATTTAATTGATCCATGTTTAAGTTCTCAACAACATAATGTTTAAAGAAGACCACGCGGTTTTTTTTTTTGTTTTGGTCCTAGCTTTGGTAGTTATAAATAAATTAAGCAGGTCATTGCCACAAAAGAGTTGTTTCCTGCCTGTACAGGCGGTTCTAGTGTGGCTAAATGCTGTAATGGTATATTAAATGCGCAGTGAATGAAAAATAGTATTTGAAACTTCCTTTTAGAGTCTGATGAAAAGAATCATTTGCAGCCATGCGCATACGAGATGAAGTCATTGCCTGTCATGCAAATGTAATGGGAAAACCGGAGATTACTGGTAAACAATATGCCAGTTTGGGCAAATTTTTATTTGATTCGACCTCAGTGGAAGATAAAGAAGTACTTTTGGCTGCACACATTGGAGAAACATTACAAGTTCATTACCTCATAATTAAATTATACGGTCTGTAGAATAAATGCTCTCTGAATAGATGTGTCCTTGTATTAGTCAAGGTTCACGGGGCATGTCACGAAAAGACAACTTGTCATTAGGTTAGCAACCACAAGTCTTCTCATTTGGTTGACAAGAACTTATAACTGCTTGGTGTGCAACAGGACGCACCTGCCTTAGAGAAATAATCGCCTACTGTGAGTCCTGGTGTTTGGGAGAAGATATTACGCCCATTGATCATTACCAAGCATGCATCTTTTTGTTTCATTAATTGCTCTCATATTTCCACTTTCAAGTATCTCACAAAGTTGGCGGCTTGTCTCAGGCTTCACTAATAGCTCTCATAAAATCCCGTTTGCATCACAGCTGTGTCATGTTTATGTCATGTTTCTATATTTGTATGATTATACAATGGCTTGTATAACTTTTGTGTCATGTTAATATCATGTGCTTGTATCATGTGTGTATGCTGCTAAAATCATGCGTGTTTATAATATTTGTATCACGGTTGTATCATGTTTATATCACGTTTCTATATTTGTATGAGTATGCCATTGCTTGGCTTACGTTTGAATGTAATATTAGTACCATGTGTTTGTATCATGTATATATCATGTTTTATGATTGTCTCACGTTTGTATGCAATATTAATATAATGAGCGTGAATGATGCGTGTATGCTGCTAACATAATTTTGTATCACATTTCTAGAATGCTTATTCGTGATGGCTGCATCATGTTTTTATCATGATTTGTGTATCACAGATGTATCATGTTTCTATATATAATGCGTGTTCATTTTTGTATCACGGTTTATTTCATGATTTCACGTGTTTCTATCATGCTTATATCAAGTTTTTAACACGCACATAGTCATAAAAAGCCGTCCCAGTGACCGGAGTGAGACCTTACCTCAATGATATCCTTGTTTGTGCGGCTCTCATGAGGTTCGCTGTACTCGGTGTATTTGAGAAGTACTTTGTCCATGTCTGTACTCGCGTACTGGAACAACTTGTTGGATGAGTTGAATATGATGAGGGCTATCTCACAGTCACACAGGACACTTAACTCATAAGCTTTCTTCATGAGGCCAAATTTACGCTTGGTAAACGTCACCTGGAGTCGACAACAAGACACGAGTTAAGCGAGTGGACAAACTTATAGACTGATTTACACCTTTAACAAAAGTAGGTCAACAGATAAGTCTTTCTTTATTATACTGTCTCTATCTTACACTCATACCTGTCTCCATCTCACACCTCATACCTGTCTCTATCTTACACTCATACCTGTCTCCATCTCACACCTCATACCTGTCTCTATCTTACACTCATACCTGTCTCCATCTCACACCTCATACCTGTCTCTATCGTACACTCATACCTGTCTCCATCTCACACCTCATACCTGTCTCTATCGTACACTCATACCTGTCTCCATCTCACACCTCATACCTGTCTCTATCTCCCACTTCATACCTGTATCTATCTTACACTTAAGCCTGTCTCCATGTCACAACTCATACCTGCCTCTATCTTACACTCATACCTGTCTCCACCTCAACCCTCATACCTGTCTCTATCTTACACTCATACATGTCTCCATCGCACGCCTCATACCTGTCTTCATCTCACACCTCATACCTATCTCCATCTCACATAATTAGATACTGTGAATGTGAGTATGCTATTATTTTACCTTTACAACGTTGAATTCCTTGAATTGATGGGTAAAATATATGTGAGAATAAATGAAATCAGTATAAAAGACGAGAGAAAGGAAGGGCAGAATGTCAGACGGGCCTGTGAGCCCAATTCTCAACCCTTTGAAAATAAAGTTCGTTCGTTCGTTCTCTCTTAGACGAACCTATGTTCCTATTTCTCAACACTTTGAAAACAAAGTTCGTTCGCTCTCTCGCTGGCTCTCTCTCTCTCTCTCTCTCTCTCTCTCTCTCTCTCTCTCTCTCTCTCTCTCTCTCTCTCTCTCTCTCTCTCTCTCGCTTTCTCTCTCTCTCTCTTAGACGGGCCTAAGTTCCTTTCCCTCAACACTTTGAAAATAAAGTTCGTTCGCTCTCTTTCAGTCCCTATTCATACAATCGTAGACTTTTCGAATACTTTATTAAGTTTTGATTACATGCCCCCCTAATCAGATTATCTTTTCTTATAATATCAATTGTAGGTTCTAATGACGATGTTTGTACTTTTCTACATATTTTATGTCATGTTTATAAGTAGTTAATGTTAATATGAGTGTGCTATTTTATTTTACTTTGCAACGTTGAATTCCTTGACATTGATATGTAAAATGCATATGGGAATAAATGAATTCAGTATGAAAGGTGAGAGAAAGGAAGGGCAGAATGTCAGACGGGCCTGCGTGCCCAATTCTCAACCCTTTGAAAATAAAGTTCGTTCGTTCGTTCGTTCACACCTCAAATCTATCTCCATCTCACATCTCATATCTATCTCCATCACACACCTCATACCTGTCTCCATCTCAAACCTCATACCTGTCTCCATCTCATGCCTCATACCTATCTCCATCTCACACACTCATACCTGTCTCCATCTCACAACATACCTGATTCCATCTTACGCCTCATACCTATCTCCATCTCACACCTCATGCCTGCCTCCATCTTACACCTCATACCTGTCTCCATCTTACGCCTCATACCTATCTCCATGTCACACATACATACCTGTCTCCATCTCGCAACTCATACCTGACTCCATCTTACACTTCATACCTGTCTCCATCTCATATGACATACCTGTCTCCATCTTACGCCTCATACCTATCTCCATCTCACACATACATACCTGTCTCCATCTCACACCTCATGCGTATCTCCATCTCACACCTCATACCTGTCTCCATCTCACACCTCATACCTGTCTCCATCTCACACCTCATGCCTATCTCCATTTTGCTTCTCATACTGTTGCTGTTGTTGTTTTTTTTGGGGTAAAATCTCATACAGGTATACCTCGGAGATATTGTGGGTTCGGTTCCAGACCACCGCAATAAACCGAATATCGCAATAAAGCGGGTCATACCCATTTTTTTTTCTTCCCAGTGCATATAATAGCCTAAAATCATAATTACATTATGTCTATTAATTGCGCAATAGCGCTAGGTCTTAAAAAAACAGTGTATTGTAACATTAAAAATACTTTATTGCTAAAAAAATGCTAATCTTCATCATCTGAGCCTTCAGCGAATCTTAGTCTTTTTGCTGGTGTAGAGCCAAAATCTATCGGAAGAAGAAGGTACGTTCTAATAAATAAACATGACTAATTTGAAAAAAGCGCAATATCTGCGAAGCGCAATAAAGCGAAGCGCAATAAAGCGAGGTATACCTGTATTTCTTTTAAATCTTCTACTTCTAGAGATTTCAGTAGAAAACTGTCTTGCGATGCTAAATATAACTTTGACAATGTCAGTCTTATCCTTGTCTGTTGTTTCACTCGAGTGTGTCATTCTTTCAATCAGCTTCATTTAGTAATTCAGTCACGCTGGTTTCATCCAGTTCTGCACACATATACAGTTACGAATGTATTTACAGTCCAGTCACACTTGTTTAATCCAGTTCTGCACAAACACACATTTACCAACGTTTGTACAGTCCAGTCTCACTGGTTTAATCCAGTTCTGCACAAATACACATTTACCAACGTCTGTACAGTCCGGTCATACTGGTTTAATCCAGTTCTGCACAAATACACATTTACGAATGTCTGTACAGTCCCGCTCACACTGGTTTAATCCAGTTCTGCACAAATACACATTTACCAACGTCTGTACAGTCCCGGTCACACTGGTTTAATCCAGTTCTGCACAAATACACATTTACCAACGTCTGTACAGTTCCGCTCACACTGGTTAAATCCAGTTCTGCACAAATACACATTTACCAACGTCTGTACAGTCCCGGTCACACTGGTTTAATCCAGTTCTGCACAAATACACATTTACGAATGTCTGTACAGTCCCGGTCACACTGGTTTAATCCAGTTCTGCACAAATACACATTTACCAACGTCTGTACAGTCCTGACCAAGGTTGTGGAGTCAGTCAAAAGATCTCCGACTCCAGAGCCCTGGTCCTGGCTATAAGTTCACGGATCTCCGACTCCAGAGCCCTGGTCCTGGCTATAAGTTCACGGATCTCCGACTCCAGAGCCCTGGTCCTGGCTATAAGTTCACGGATCTCCGACTCCAGAGCCCTGGTCCTGGCTATAAGTTCACGGATCTCCGACTCCAGAGCCCTGGTCCTGGCTATAAGTTCACGGATCTCCGACTCCAGAGCCCTGGTCCTGGCTATAAGTTCACGGATCTCCGACTCCAGAGCCCTGGTCCTGGCTATAAGTTCACGGATCTCCGACTCCAGAGCCCTGGTCCTGGCTATAAGTTCACGGATCTCCGACTCCAGAGCCCTGGTCCTGGCTATAAGTTCACGGATCTCCAAGAGATGAGGAAAGAATAGGCCTACTGGTAGATCGGGCAGTATCGTACGAGTGGACAACTATCAGGTTGTGTCTGGGAACTGGCCGCCCCATTATGTCAAACCCATCACTACATAAACAACTGTTGTAAGAGCAGATCAATGCTATGATGTAGGCTTCCTGTAAATGGTGTAGGCTTCCTGTAAATGGTGTAGGCTTCCTGTAAATGGTGTAGGCTTCCTGTAAATGGTGTAGGCTTCCTGTAAATGGTGTAGGCTTCCTGTAAATGATGTAGGCTTCCTGTAAATGGTGTAGGCTTCCTGTAAATGGTGTAGGCTTCCTGTAAGAGCAGATCAATGCTATAGTGTAGGCTTCCTGTAAGTGGGACAGGTGCAGTGGTAGCTCCTATATGTGGACAATTTTGTTGAGTGACACAGCAGTGAAACATGACAGTACTTTACACATCATATGGTAGTCAAAATATACTTAAGTACGTCAGTGAAGAGACTTGCGCACTTGCTCCACATACTGGCTGGTTTCAGGGCAGTAAGTTAATAACTCGAGCCTTTGAAGAAAACCACCCGTGTATAGGGCCCAAATGTGAGCATAGAACAGTAACACATTAACCTATCAAGCATGTCGGGAAGGGCGACTAAGGAGGGTTGGACATGGAGCCGACTACCCCATCTTATAGAACATTTAAGTCACAAAAACTTCAGCGTGATCTGACGACTCAACCAAAGTCAAGAATTTAAATTCTACTCAGTCGTCAAAGACAGAAGAAGGTCTTCTTTTAAATGAGGGCTCTTGAAGCAACACAGAGAAAGCCGAAATCTGTCTGTCTTGCTGACTCACCTTTTTTCTTCTAGGAAAATGTCCAAATCTGACACTGGGAAAATTCGTACGCTACACGAACAGGGAAAAGACTGCGCAGGTGGTAGTAGAAATGTGAGACTACAACATAGATATCCTACGACAGCAAGACAAAGTAGTAAGGCGTAGACAGCAAGACAAAGTAGTAAGGCGTAGACAGCAAGACAAAGTGGTAAGGCGTAGACAGCAAGACAAAGTGGTAAGGCGTAGACAGCAAGACAAAGTGGTAAGGCGTAGATAGGAAGACAAAGTGGTAGGGCGTAGACAGCAAGACAAAGTGGTAAGGCGTAGACAGGAAGACAAAGTGGTAAGGCGTAGACAGGAAGACAAAGTGGTAAGGCGTAGACAGGAAGAATGTCAACATTACAAGGCAGTCCTTGTTCTAGAAACCCCAGAGTAAGATGGATGGAAGGGAGATCACGTGGAGAAGAGAACTGGAGACAGAAATGAAAGGGATATAAATCGTGAGAGTGTGACGAAATGGACGACCTCTTCACGATCTCTGTTTCTCTTCGGCAGTACCGGTACATTTGTGGTACTGATTTTTAGTTGTGTACTTTTAAAAGTACCAATTTCTTCTCATTATCGGCTAAGGAGCAAGTAGTTTGTATGTTCAAACATTTGTGACACTCCTTCCAGATAATGTTCATCCTAGCTTGCGGTGAGCAACTGAGATAAGATAATCTCCGGCGCGTTTAGATTGAACCGCTGATAAGACGAGATTACTGTCTGTGTGACACATGTGGGCAGACAAAGGTGACATAATCGCTTCCGTGCAGACTTGTTATGACAACATTACTGTCTAATAAAGTAATAAGTATTACAGCTTACACATGTTGTCATGTGAGTTCCCCGATCTGTCAGTAAGTTTGTACACAAGGGCATCGGACACCACATTACCATATATGGGAGACGTGATCTTTGCAAAATTTTTTCATGTCGGAAATATTTTGAAAGTACTGTGGTGAAGTGGGATGTTATAAATATTTATAGGGGACTTAGTGTACTGACTGAGATCAGCTGTGAAGGTATATATATATATCTAATAAGAGTAGTGTATTATATATAACCTTACTTGCTGCCACATATATATATATATATCTCAGTCAGAATTATTCTGGAATAGTGTGATGACTACGTTGTATGTCTAGGGTATGTGTATGATGAAGTGTAAGTCAAAACAACAACAGACAGATAAACAATTTAATTTATTCCACTACACGTGACAACACTGTGACACTCACATACATAAAACACTCTACAAGGATATCTTAAAGGAGTCACTGATAACTTTTCAAATAACAATATGTATTCATTGCTGTCATGAATGGATATGTGTCCTGATTCAAATACAAAGGGAACCAGGAATCACAATCAATTTTAATTACAAGTTATATGTACAGAATTTATCAATATGAATATTGTAGTGACATATATTATTAAAAGTATCCTATGTGTGTTAGTTGTGTAGTAGTAATATGAGGTAATACTGGTTTTGTTTTGTTCAAGCTCTGTTGGTATTTGTCATCATGACTTCAATAGTTTGTCTTTATTGGAACTAGTATTGGAGATGTTCTCAGTTCCTGATATTAAAACAATTTAATTCCCCTCTTAATGTTATTTTTACAAGGTCATTTTAAGATGGGGTACATAATTTTGAGCTCAGCTGGCCACATCAGCTTATCTTGCGTGATGGCGGCAGGAAAAGACTCCTCTGCTCGATTTCTCCCCTGGGCTCTGGAGACACCTCACTGATAGCTAAATGGACCAAGGAGTATGCTGTCCGACTCTGGATTCAGCAAAGCTCTGACCAGGTGCTGCTCAATACCATCAAGACCACGGTCCCACAATTCATAGAATAAACACAGATACGTTGACTAGCAATGAATTCTGGCACAAATACTGGCACAAATTCCCATCTGCTTATGTTCCAGGCTTTTATTTAGCAAAAATATGAGCTGGCTTCAACGCACTGTTGCTTTATCAAGCTTATTTGAACTAGTGGTCTCGAACTAACGCTCCTAAGTGATTATATCAGCGAGTCTGGCCAATGGAGCCACGTTTCGACAAGTGTTTGAAAAAATTTTACCTTCCTACGTCTCCCCTAACAACCAAAGATAGTATTTATAGTCCGACCAATCGTGTTTAGTCTTATATTTGTTGCGCTCCAATCAATTTGGAGTTTACATGGTAGGCTATTTCCGTACGTAAGGTTTTTTTCAAACACGTTATAAAAAAATTTTATGAGCAGAAATGATTTCATGCTGTCAGGCATCCCCACTATTATATTTTGGTTATAACTTCTTAATTCCTAGACTATTTGCGTAACGTTTTACATATTCTTTGTCAGCAAGCCCTAAGGAACCCAAATATACAAATTTAAAAGAGCGACGTGGCTGCGTTCAAAATATGCAATTTCTTCTACCTCCTGTTTCGAAGATGTGCTGTCTGGGTACTGTAATGTTTTCAAACGTAAACCCATCTAATGTTATCTTTTCTAATAAGCGTTTTTCGTGATTTTAAAACCTAACTCTGGGAAGGTTAGTGTTTTTATCACTGTCCGTCCGAAAAAGTTAGTGCATGTGGCCTTACACGCGTGATAGTAGTAATTGTGTATCGCGTTACGCTTGTTGGGGTGGCATTAATAGCGAGACGCGTGTTTAATTTTGCATGCGTTCGGCTTTCTGCCTCTCCCCTCTCTCTATCCTTTAGTCCATCTGTTCGTTCGTTTTGGTAACGTAATATAATTAATGTTAGGATTAATTTAGGTCATTACGCATTGTGCCTCTCAATGTTTTTCTTAGAAATGCAATACCCGTTTTAATGTGTTGTGGAAACGCTTGTATTTATGCAGTGGCTTATATTTAACGTGGAAACGTTACAATTTGCAGACGAAGCATAAAACAAAGGGGGATTTCGAGTACTGTCATTGTGACAGCACTGTTCTTTACCATTCTTCTTCCTTTCTTTATTATATGTATTTATTAGGCTTTATATTTACCTGATAATTTATATATGTGGATTAGAATATTTCACGACACCTCCCCTCTTAAAACAGACATCCCATGTCAGTCCTTTATTCTATATACACATAGATAAATGTAAGTCAACTTGACTTTACTCTGCTGTGGTGCTATCATGGTTTTATGTAGTTGGGTCCATTCAGAGTAGGCACTACTCATGAAATCTGCCTCAGACTTCTACAACCAATAATATATTTCGGTTATGTTACTGAACAGCCGCAAGTGTGAGTGCTTGTCTTAATGCTGCTTCGCAACCCGTATTCACCATTTCTCTTCTCTGAGTCTGCGCAATGACATGTCCAGAGAACATTATATTTCCCTGAAAATGTACGTTATGAGGAGATAACATATACCTGGTGATAGCAGAGTTTTCGTAGTGGATCCCATAATCTTCTTATTATCCTGTATGAAACATTCGGAATATCCTCAATCAAAGAGGCAACTCAGGGATTCATTACGTTCCTCCGAAATGTTTACATCCAACAATTTTCTCATCATTCTAGAGAAGACACTAGGCGCATTCTTCAATCCAAATGGCAATCTATTAAACTCATAGTGTCCTTCTGAGGTACTAAAAGCTAGGTATGGTCTAACCTCAGGCTTTACTGGAATCTGATAGTATCCTTTACTCAAATCCACTTTTGAGAAATATTTAGCTTTATTTAGTCTGGCAAACAGCTGATTTGTATCCGGCAATGGATCCACCTGTCCTTCTGTAATAGCATTCAGTCTCCTGTAATCTATACAGAGTCTATGTTCTCCAGAGGGCTTCCTTAAGAGTACAACACCGGAACTATATGAGGATTCACTGTGCGAAATAATTCCTTCCTTCAACAGATAGTCTATCTCTTCCTTCAAAGCTTTCTCCTTAGCAAACGGAATCGAATATGGTTTCATACAGACAGGTGTGGGGTCTATCAGTTTCATATCATATTCCAATAGGTTTGTATGCCCTGGTCGGTCTGTTAACACCTCTGCATGATTATTTAGAACCTGTTGCACTCTCTCTTTCTGAGTTTTCGTTAAATGTGTACTGATTTTCACCTGTGCTGCTGTCTCACAGGGGTGTAATGGATATTCAAATGATGAAAGTGGTTCCTTTTTCATCTCCATGGCGATGGACAAGGTCAACAAGTGTGTCTCTTCCTGATGTTCTCTTTCCAAATATTTCTTCAGGAGATTCACATGATAGATTTTTTCTTTCCCCTTCTTATCTATCTTATAATTTGTTCTAGACACCTTCTCTAGAACTGTATATGGACCCTGCCATCCAATTTGTAACTTATTCTGACTCCCGGGCAAAAGAAGCAGTACTTTCTCTCCCACAGCCAAATTTCTGTCTTTCGCCTTCCTGTTATAATAGGCAGCATGTTTCTTCCTGGCTTGTTTCAAATTTTCATTGGCAAGTTTCCAGCCAGTTTTTTAAACGAGTGGTCAGCTCATTCACATATTGGTATGAAGATGTAATGTTTTCCTCTGCCTTTTCATCAGTCCACGTTCTTAACAAAGCTACATGTGGACCTTTAATTGTGTGGACCTATTTGTCCATGCACCGGTATGGTCTCTTCCACTCGAAGCTTTATAGTGATGATTTTTCCTCCCAGAATTATCATTCACAAAACGACCGCTACCAATTCTTTTCCTGGGGCTTTCTCCCCACTTAAAATTCTTGATGAGAGATTTCCTCTCTACATCCTCTTCCTCCAGTTTGTTTAAGTCCGATTGAGGGATTTTCGGCTTATCCTGGGGTAAGACATCTCTTTGCACTCTCCGCATAGTGGCCATTGTAAAACAGTTAAGTGAAGCTTGTCCGTGAAAAGGGGCTTCCCATTCCATTTGGTCCACTTTATCAAATTTATTTTTCCTTTTATTGTCAGGCCTAATTTTGCCCCGTGGCGTGTCCAGGTCCTGATCCATGTTCCCACTTGTGGGTGTTCCCTCATGTGCTATGCTACACCTTTCTACAAAATTCTCAATGTCCCATCTTGCTTTAGGCCAATAATAATTGTGAGCCACCTTTTGAATGATGGTACCTATCTTCTCATGGTCCCCATCTGGTTTCACATGTAGGCTCCTTATTAAGTCTGCCCTATATCTTTTAGGAAGTACCAGTTGTCCCTGACCTTTGGATCTAGCTCCAGTCTTCCTATACATCAACTTTTTTTTCATGTAAAAATCTCCCTTGCCTGGAGTTGTATGACAAGTTGACAATTTTCTGAAACAAGGCTTGAGTGTTTTATCCCCAGCCTGTGCCTTCCTCATCTCTTCTGGAGTGGTATCCAACATAATATCCTCCTCCTGTCTTGAGGTCGACCTGACCTGAAGGGTTGCCATATACACAGGTTTCCTTCTGCAACGGTCAGTGTCATGACTGTCCATCTGACAATTTTTACACCAACTTTTTCCTTGGTTGAAAGATTTTCTTTCATCATATTTCCTTTCATCGAATTGTGGGAATTTATTTTTGTTTTCATACCGTGGCCTATCAAATTGGTGCTTACCTTTGTTTTGATCCCTAGGATCAAATTTATTAAAGTTCTGTGGTGCCCTAAAGTTATCCACTTGTTTCTTTTTATTACCTGTTACCTCTGCTTGAGCTGCTTGATACCTTTCAGCAACATTTAGCAACTCACCCAGCCTCTCTGCACCTTGTTCCATGAGAAACTTTCTCAGGTCTGGAGCCATGGACTCTCTTAATTGCTCTATAAGGACCATTTCCGTAAGATCTTGGGTTTTCCCCAGAGAAGTCCATTTCTCCAAGTATGTCTCTATTCGTGCAGAGAACTGGTGATAGGTTTCACCTGACAGTAGTTTAGCATTCCTAAATTTTTTTCCTATAAAATTCTGCATTCTTTTCATATCTTAACAAAAGAGCCTGCTTTAGCATGTCATAATTTTCCTGATCACCTCTGCTCATTTTTGCAAAAACTTCATAAGCTGCCCCACGAAGTCCCTGAGATAACTTTAAGCTCCACCTTTCTCTCTCTAACCCATACGTGGTAGCTAATAGTTCATACCTATTTAGATAGCTCTCTATATCATCGTCTTTCTCAAAAAAATGATCTAAATGGAAATTCATAGCTGAGGTTGAGGCTCCTTGGCTAGCAGTGGCATCAGAGGCAAAGGGACTGGCACCATTTTCAGGAGCATGGCCCTGAAACTCAAACTCCCTTAGTCGTAACTCATGTTCCCTTTGTAATCTCTTATCTTCTGCTTCCCTTTCTGCAGCTAATCTCTTGTCTTCCCTTTCTGCAGCTAATTTCTTCTCTTCCCTTTCTGCAGCCTGTCTTCTTTCCTCGGCTTCCAATGCTTTAGCCTCTTTGTCAGCCTCAATCTGCAACCTCTTAGTCTCAGCCTCAGCCTCAAATTGTAACTTCTTAATTTCCCTTTCAGCCTCTAACTTTCTTTCGGCCTCTTTTTCTAATCTTCTTTCTTCGCGTTCAATAAATTTGTCACATTCCGTAGTGACATAGGCAACCATAACTTGCCCATCTAATCCTAACTCTTTTGCGGTCTGAACAGCAGCAGATCGAAACTTGGCCAGGTCCGCCATTGTCTATCAGGTAAATTTATACAATGTCTAACCAACAATTCAATCTCTAAATATATATCTAATGGACAACACAGGCACCGTGAGCTCAACCTTATTTAATTCCACCCAAGGATACCTTTTAATTCTTATATTCCCTGAAGTGAATTACCCCCAATATTTTTAATAGGGAAAGATTCAAAATCACAAGAGCGAGACCCCAATATATGTGGTGAAGTGGGATGTTATAAATATTTATAGGGGACTTAGTGTACTGACTGAGATCAGCTGTGAAGGTATATATATATCTAATAAGAGTAGTGTATTATATATAACCTTACTTGCTGCCATATATATATATATCTCAGTCAGAATTATTCTGGAATAGTGTGATGACTACGTTGTATGTCTAGGGTATGTGTATGATGAAGTGTAAGTCAAAACAACAACAGACAGATAAACAATTTAATTTATTCCACTACACGTGACAACACTGTGACACTCACATACATAAAACACTCTACAAGGATATCTTAAAGGAGTCACTGATAACTTTTCAAATAACAATATGTATTCATTGCTGTCATGAATGGATATGTGTCCTGATTCAAATACAAAGGGAACCAGGAATCACAATCAATTTTAATTACAAGTTATATGTACATAATTTATCAATATGAATATTGTAGTGACATATATTATTAAAAGTATCCTATGTGTGTTAGTTGTGTAGTAGTAATATGAGGTAATACTGGTTTTGTTTTGTTCAAGCTCTGTTGGTATTTGTCATCATGACTTCAATAGTTTGTCTTTATTGGAACTAGTATTGGAGATGTTCTCAGTTCCTGATATTAAAACAATTTAATTCCCCTCTTAATGTTATTTTTACAAGGTCATTTTAAGATGGGGTACATAATTTTGAGCTCAGCTGGCCACATCAGCTTATCTTGCGTGATGGCGGCAGGAAAAGACTCCTCTGCTCGATTTCTCCCCTGGGCTCTGGAGACACCTCACTGATAGCTAAATGGACCAAGGAGTATGCTGTCCGACTCTGGATTCAGCAAAGCTCTGACCAGGTGCTGCTCAATACCATCAAGACCACGGTCCCACAATTCATAGAATAAACACAGATACGTTGACTAGCAATGAATTCTGGCACAAATACTGGCACAAATTCCCATCTGCTTATGTTCCAGGCTTTTATTTAGCAAAAATATGAGCTGGCTTCAACGCACTGTTGCTTTATCAAGCTTATTTGAACTAGTGGTCTCGAACTAACGCTCCTAAGTGATTATATCAGCGAGTCTGGCCAATGGAGCCACGTTTCGACAAGTGTTTGAAAAAATTTTACCTTCCTACGTCTCCCCTAACAACCAAAGATAGTATTTATAGTCCGACCAATCGTGTTTAGTCTTATATTTGTTGCGCTCCAATCAATTTGGAGTTTACATGGTAGGCTATTTCCGTACGTAAGGTTTTTTCAAACACGTTATAAAAAAATTTTATGAGCAGAAATGATTTCATGCTGTCAGGCATCCCCACTATTATATTTTGGTTATAACTTCTTAATTCCTAGACTATTTGCGTAACGTTTTACATATTCTTTGTCAGCAAGCCCTAAGGAACCCAAATATACAAATTTAAAAGAGCTACGTGGCTGCGTTCAAAATATGCAATTTCTTCTACCTCCTGTTTCGAAGATGTGCTGTCTGGGTACTGTAATGTTTTCAAACGTAAACCCATCTAATGTTATCTTTTCTAATAAGCGTTTTTCGTGATTTTAAAACCTAACTCTGGGAAGGTTAGTGTTTTTATCACTGTCCGTCCGAAAAAGTTAGTGCATGTGGCCTTACACGCGTGATAGTAGTAATTGTGTATCGCGTTACGCTTGTTGGGGTGGCATTAATAGCGAGACGCGTGTTTAATTTTGCATGCGTTCGGCTTTCTGCCTCTCCCCTCTCTCTATCCTTTAGTCCATCTGTTCGTTCGTTTTGGTAACGTAATATAATTAATGTTAGGATTAATTTAGGTCATTACGCATTGTGCCTCTCAATGTTTTTCTTAGAAATGCAATACCCGTTTTAATGTGTTGTGGAAACGCTTGTATTTATGCAGTGGCTTATATTTAACGTGGAAACGTTACAATTTGCAGACGAAGCATAAAACAAAGGGGATGTCGAGTACTGTCATTGTGACAGCACTGTTCTTTACCATTCTTCTTCCTTTCTTTATTATATGTATTTATTAGGCTTTATATTTACCTGATAATTTATATATGTGGATTAGAATATTTCACGACAAGTACCACACCCGACCTGTTTGAATATGATTGGAGCGTTTATTTAACTCCATAACAAACGAAGGCGTGGGAAAATAGGAATATATTCTGACCATTTCGCAGTTTTATTTCACTGTGAATTTCACGCTCGCCAAGACAACATCAGACCTCGCCAGAGTGACGACTACATTCATAATTCCTTTTTTTTAACCGGACCTGTTATTGGAGAACCAAATAAGACTTACAAAGCAGAGGAAATCTCTACATTTTAATAAGGAACACCGGGACTAGGAAACTGAAGAAACACACGGAGTCAGAGAGGGAATCTATTATCAAATTAAAGACACCCCCCTCCCCCCAGACGCGTGTAAGAGACCGACGTCTGTTTTATTCATCTGAGCAACAAGTCTGTAGCTAGGATTGGCTTATTGGTGGTACCAGCAAAAAGGACCATTTCTGGGACAAGAAGGGACGAGTGGTTACGCTTTAAGACGGAAGACCAGCTTTGAAGACTCTCCTAGACTTTCCTGGGAAACGAGCTTCACCCTACGAACCTTGACTAGAGACGAGTGAACGCAGTGTACAGAAAACCAACTCATCAAGAGGAGGAGGATCAGAATCGTCACTGGCAGCTAAGTTAACCCTTATGCTGCCACTTGAACCTCTTATAAAAAACCATCACCGGAGTGATGAAAACTGTATTTTGTAATTAACTATTATTCCTTTCTTTTAAACTGTTAAACTTAAAGTGATTATTAAATTTTGTTATTTGTAATTATACCAATTTAACTTCGATCCAATCATTTTAAATGTACTACATGTTTGTCAAAGTTACTAAACACACACTCTAAACAGAGCTATACTAGAATAATAGAATTCAACTGAGTAAATCTGAGGTGGGTTCTTAAACGAGCTGAACTTAAGAAGTGCTTAAATCCTTCACAAAAGCGTCGGCAGATAACAGAATTAACGTGCTCAGCAACAGCCAGCATTGTTTTCGCTTATCTGAATATCTTGTGAAGACTCCCATGTGATAGAAGCTTTACTACTCTTCTATCTACATTTCTGCCAAGAGTAATCTTGGGTAAAAATAGACTCCATTGAAGCCTACAATAGATACTCTTGAGTTTCGGCCACAGTTGGACCACTACTGCAAAGCAGGGGAGGCAATACCGTCACAGAGAGGATGGCACAGTAAACACTTGGCATGAATTAGTTGAAGCCCTATGCTCCTTGGGGAGCTAAAGGGTATTGATAATGAAAGAGACAAGGGTTAGTTAAAAATTGATCGTGGTATATGAAGGTAGGTCATCTGGCTCACCTGTCTGTTTCTCTCATCTCCAATTCGAGAGATTTGTATTTTCTTTCGTCCCATACTTTTGGCTTTAGGTTTAGCTCCCTCCAACTTGATGGCTTAGTTTGGACGACAGCTCGCAGCTAAATTCTTGTCAAAGTCGACAAATTCCAGCGCAGCAAGGCGATCTGAAAATAAAATTAATTAAAAAAAAATAGATACCAGATTTGAACGATGCCTAATAAAATAAAACAGAAGAACAGAAAATTCAGTGTCATTAAAAAAAAAAAAATACAGTAAAAAAAACATTCGGCCAGAGAAGAAGTGTAACCGTTTCTGAAAAACTAACATGGTTTGGATTAGCTGAACTGGATTAGCTATTACACTGTGAATTTTATTTGCTTTATTTTTATTGCACGTTTTTTGTGTTAATGAATAGCTAGCTATCTAGACTTATCCTACTAGACTTGACCTGAATGTTTTTTTCGAATCCGTCCACTCAAGAATTTCCTACAATTTTTGAACATAGGTTGCACAATATGCAGTGTGACCTCGCATTCTGGAATATTCTGGACCATGTGAGTTCCTATGATAATTTCAAACATCAATAAGCTGTTACAGACAGTAAATACATTTCAGTTACAAACCAGTTTACCAGTCTGTGCTGTTGTTACTTATCAACGTGAATGAGTATTAGTTCTCAAAAAAAAAAATCTGCGATTTCGCGCCATTACAGCTGACAGTTATTCCAGATTAATTCAAGGTTATGACGAAGTTTAATATTCAAGTACAGCTTGCATACAACAGCGCCAGAGAAAACAGTTTTTATTTATAAGCGTGGAACATCAACGCCATCTGCAACTTGGCTTCAGCGCTAAACAACATTTTCTGTGTAAACAAAATGTTCAAAAAAAGTAAACATTATTGATATCGTCCCCCCCGCGCCCCCCCCCCCCCCCCCCCACCCCCCCCCCCCCCCCCCCCCCCCCCCCCACCCCCACTCCGCCCTTTCCATCTAGATGTTTCTTTTCATAGAAGTTGAAGAAAAAAATAAGCGTCTTTAAATTCTTATGCTTTCCCCCCCTCATTTCTAAAATAAATATTTGTTTGGTTTTAACAGTTTTTAAACAGATACTGCTTTTATTTTCTGTTATTTTTTCTAGGAACTGATGTTTCTCTGTTTAAGAATGTGCAACAGTATGTTACCACTTTTATTATTATTATTTTTTAAATGATGATGAGTACAAGGTCATTAACCTATATTTACCAACAGATCGTACAAGAAAAATTACGGAGCGCTGAATAAAGAAATTAGTTTAAAAACTTTATTTATTTTAATGGGATCAGTACACGTTCATTAACACATCTTAACCAACAGATCGCACACGTTAGAGGCTAACTGGAAGATTACTGAGTGCTCAAATGTGATATTAAATATATAACTAAATATATTTTAAAGCGAAAATGTCAAAGTTGAACGTTCATTTATGAAAAAAGCACACAAAACAACATAGAAATGTCAAAATCCCGTTATGCAGATCTCGACTGATTTAAAAAAAAAAAAGAAGCGCAGTCATATATTTGAGGACTGAGCTCATACATCTCACAAGACATCTTGAGAAATTAAAAAAAGAAACAGTATTACAAACGCGGCACATTTCACGCGATCTCAGACGAGTACACAAATAATGATCCATCTGTTGAGTCTGAGACAGGAAAAGTTTTCTTGACCATCAAACAAGAGAATATACGCTTGGGTTATCACAGGAACTAGTCATGTTTTTCTTGTCATCAAGCTTTGTTCACGTATTCGATAAAAATAGCCACCATATTGGTTTATGTGGCTTTGGCGCGTCACACTTTGACGTCATAGAGACTTAATCACTGAAGCGTGAACCTGAGAACAAAACACGATATTCAGCAGCGACAAAAGACGCACCGTGTGTGGAAAACGTTGCAACGTCACATACCAAAAACAAAAGTAACCGTTTATCAAAGACATGTCAGAGCTGACAATTTATTGCATGGCGTGTGGTGTATGAATATGATATATGTTAAAATGATGGTTAACGCGTAAAAAAAAAAAAGATTCATATAGTAGCCCCAGACAAGAGACAAATATTCCATGATCCATTTTGTTTTCTCAGTCTTAAATACAGTAGGGACATCGCATTTCTTAATGCACCGTATTGACTTAAACATGTTTTCTTTCCCTCTCGATAAGACATGATCGGAGTAGTAAAAACAACATACCGGTAAACATAATGTTGTTTTAGAGAAAATAAACAGCAGCTGACATAAAACTGTCAACAATGAGTCAATTGAATACAAACAATCGAAGAATCACTTTTATGAAATTATGTTTATATCAACTTTGTATCATGTTTGTATGAGTTTCTATCGTGTGTGTATCAACTTTGTATCATGTTTGTTTGAGTTTCTATCGTGTGTGTATCATCGTTTTATCATGTTTGTAAAATGTTCTATAATGACTGCATCATGATTCTATCGTGTCGTGTTTGTATCATGGTTCTATCGTGTTTGTATCACGGTACTATAATGTCTGCATCAGAATTATGTTGTGCCGTGTGTGTATCATGGTTCTGTGATGTCTGCATGATATTTCTGTCATTTTCAAAACTACATTTCAATCATGCTTGTCGCATTGTTCTATCGTGTTTGTATTATGTTTGTATTATATTTCTATCACTTTTGTATCATTTTTGTATCATATTGCCAACACTTATATATCATATTTGTTTGATATTTCTATCAGTTTGTATTATTTCAATGATGTTCTTATTTTATTGTTATCATGTTTGTAATATATTTTATCCTGTTTGTATTGCATTGCAACCTTATTTGTGACATTTATCTATCATAGTCGTAATAAAGTTGTATCATATTAGCATTCTATTGCTATAATGTTGCTATTATTTTTGTCATATTAGTATTCTATTGCTATAATGTTTATGTTATATGTTATATAATGTTTATGTTATTTCTGTCATGTTAACATTCTATTGCTATAATGTTTATGTTATTCTGTCATGTTAACATTCTATTGCTATAATGTTTATGTTATTTCTGTCATGTTAACATTTTATTCCTATAATGTTTATGTTATTTCTGTCATGTTAACATTCTATAGCTTTAATGTTTATATAGGTTCTGAATTGCATACATCGTACTCTCGCATTGGCTGTACCATGCTTGTGTTATGTCATCACATCACTATCATGTTTATATCTTGCTGTTTTCATGTTAAATTATATTCCTATAATGTGTACATTATTTTTGTATCATATCCTTGTAATACTTTTATCATGTTCGTGTCATGTGTACATCATTTTTGTATCATTTTCTATAAAGATCAAATTAAGGTCAACACTCTTTTCTACCTCGACCCCCACCTGAGGGAAAAAAACGTTTAAAGGAAAAATTAAATAAATTACAGGATATCCTGGATTACAAAAAACTATTTTTATAAACAACTGAATATGACCAATGTTTTTGTTATATAAAAAAAAAATACCCCGGGAAAACAAGGAAATACATTCTCGAATCAGCGGTGCGGTCAAATTAGTTACATGTGAGAAAGTTAATGGTGTAAGGTACGTTAGTACATTAACCCTTGTCAGCCAGGTACGTTAGTACATTAACCCTTGTCAGTCAGGTACGTTAGTACATTAACCCATGTCAGTCAGGTACGTTAGTACATTAACCCTTGTCAGTCAGGTACGTTAGCACATTAACCCTTGTCAGTCAGGTACGTTAGTACATTAACCCTTGTCAGTCAAGTACGTTAGTACATCATTAACCCTTGTCAGTCAGGTACGTTAGTACATTAACACTTGTCAGTCAGGTACGTTAGTACATTAACCCTTGTCAGTCAGGTACGTTAGTACATCATTAACCCTTGTCAGTCAGGTACGTTAGTACATCATTAACCCTTGTCAGTCAGGTACGTTAGTACATTAACCCTTGTCAGTCAGGTACGTTAGTACATTAACCCTGGTCAGTCAGGTACGTTAGTACATCATTAACCTTGTCAGTCAGGTACGTTAGTACATTAACCCTTGAGAGTCAGGTACGTTAGTACATTAACCCTTGTCAGTCAGGTACGCTAGTACATTAACCCTTGTCAGTCAGGTACGTTAGTACATTAACCCTGGTCAGTCAGGTACGTTAGTACATCATTAACCTTGTCAGTCAGGTACGTTAGTACATTAACCCTTGAGAGTCAGGTACGTTAGTACATTAACCCTTGTCAGGCAGGTACGTTAGTACATTAACCCTTGTCAGTCAGGTACGTTAGTACATTAACCCTTGTCAGTCAGGTACGTTAGTACATTAACTCTTGTCAGTCAGGTACGTTAGTACATTAACCCTTGTCAGTCAGGTACGTTAGTACATTAACCCTTGTCAGTCAGGTGCGTTAGTACATTAACCCTTGTCGGTCAGGTACGTTAGTACATTAACCCTTGTCAGTCAGGTACGTTAGTACATCAACCCTTGTCAGTCAGGTACGTTAGTACATCAACACCTGTCAGTCAGGTACGTTAGTACATTAACCCTTGTCAGTCAGGTACGTTAGTACATTAACCCTTGTCAGTCAGGTACGTTAGTACATCAACACCTATCAGTCAGGTACGTTAGTACATCAACACCTGTCAGTCAGGTACGTTAGTACATCAACACCTGTCAGTCAGGTACGTTAGTACATCAACACGTGTCAGTCAGGTACGTTAGTACATCAACACCTGTCAGTCAGGTACGTTAGTACATTAACCCTTGTCAGTCAGGTACGTTAGTACATCAACACCTGTCAGTCAGGTACGTTAGTACATCAACACCTGTCAGTCAGGTACGTTAGTACATCAACACCTGTCAGTCAGGTACAGCCATGGCGTGTATAAAGACGGAATAGCAAACTGAACTCTCGGTCTGTCGCTTCAGACCTGTCGCCTCAGACCTGTCTCCTCAGACCTGTCGCCTCAGACCTGTCGCCTCAGACCTGTCGCCTCAGACAATTCGCCTCAGACCTGTCGCCTCAGACCTGTCGCCTCAGACCTGTCGCCTCAGACCTGTCGCATCAGGCCTGTCGCCTCAGGCCTGTCGCCTCAGACCTGTCTCCTCAGATCTGTCTCCTCAGACCTGTCGCCTCAGACCTGTCGCCACAGACCGGTCGCCTCAGACCTGTCGCCTCAGACCTGTCACCTCAGACCTGTCGCCTCAAACCTGTCGCCTCAGAACTGTCGCATCAGGCCTGTCGCCTCAGACCTGTCGCCTCAGACCTGTTGCCACAGACCTGTCTCCTCAGACCTGTCGCCTCAGACCTATCGCCACAGACCTGTCGCCTCAGACCTGTCGCCTCAGACCTGTCGCATCAGACCTGTCGCCTCAGACCTGTCGCATCAGACCTGTCGCCTTAGACCTGTCGCCTCAGACCTGTCGCCTCAGACCTGTCGCATCAGGCCTGTCGTCTCAGACCTGTCGCCTTAGACCTGTCGCCACAGACCTGTCGCCTCAGACCTGTCGCCTCAGACCTGTCGCCTTAGACCTGTCGCCTCAGACCTGTCGCCTCAGGCCTGTCGCCTCAGACCGGTCGATTACCATCAGGTTGTGTATGGGGTTGGTAACCTCATTATGTAAAACAAATAGCTACATATACCACTGCTGCTAGAGCAAATACATGCGTTGGGATAGGCTTTATATTCAGTAGGGAAACGAGGATGATGATGAATAGTACCATGTTAATGTATGATAATTATTGTGTGTAATGTCAGTGTGTGTAACAGTAACTGTCAGCGAGCTAATGTCAGTGTATGTGTAACAGTAACTGTCAGCGAGCTAATGTCAGTGTGTGTAACAGTAACTGTCAGCGAGCTAGTGTCAGTGTATGTGTAACAGTAACTGTCAGCGAGCTAATGTCAGTGTATGTGTAACAGTAACTGTCAGCGAGCTAATGTCAGTGTGTGTAACAGTAACTGTCAGCGAGCTAGTGTCAGTGTATGTGTAACAGTAACTGTCAGCGAGCTAATGTCAGTGTATGTGTAACAGTAACTGTCAACGTCAGTGTAACAGTAACTGTCAGCGAGCTAATGTCAGTGTGTGTAACAGTAACTGTTAGCGAACTAATGTCAGTGTATGTGTAACAGTAACTGTCAGCGAGCTAATGTCAGTGTATGTGTAACATTAACTGTCAGCGTCAGTGTAACAGTAACTGTCAGCGAGCTAATGTCAGTGTCTTCTTCTTCTTTCTTCTTTGATCCTTAGCCGCCGACCGTCAAAGCAGTCAGTGGCCATCACGCCTAGTGGCGTCTTGTAGGGCAACAACAAATTGATTCCACTTTGCTCGGTCGGTGGCCATCCTTCGTACAGTGCCCCAACTCTGGTTCATTCTTTGCATCTCAGCCTCCACAGTCCTCCGCCAGGTTGTTTTTGGTCGGCCTCTCTTTCGTTTTCCCTCAGGGGTCCAAAGCATAGCTGTTCTTGTGATGGCATCGGGGTCTCTTCTGAGGACATGACCAACCCAGCTCCAGCGTCTGCCAGCTATGATGGTGTGCATGTCCTCTTGCTTGCTACGAGTAAGCAGATCTTGGTTAGTGATGGTATTTGGCCAAAAGATTCGGTGAATTTTTCTTAGGCATGTTGTGTGAAAAGAGGACAATTTCGACATTTCCTTCTCTGTAACTCTCCAGCATTCCGCACCATAGAGAAGCACAGAAAGCACACAGCTCTGATATAATCTTAATTTTGTGCTTGTGCTGTATTGGGAGGACTTCCAGATGTTGTTTAGGCTATAATGTCAGTGTGTGTAACAGTAACTGTTAGCGAGCTAATGTCAGTGTATGTGTATGTGGTGAGCTTCTAAATAAAATATCTAAATTAGAATATAACAGTATGTGCATAAAGTAAAAGATAAGATAGTACTAAAAATTTTCGGCGAGAATCGTAGGTTGTCGCCTACGCCTTCAGCTTATTATTTGCTAACGCATAAGCCGAACAAAACGGTACCCTATTTTTCAAATTCGTCCTTGACATAAACGCCCCACTTTTCCTAGTTCTAAGAAAAATTTGCCTAACTGCATTTGGGGAAAGGAGAGACAAGGCTAGATAAAACACGCAAATCACGTCTCAAATTGGTTCTAACACTACAACCGACCTGCACGCTTTGCTATAGGCGGGTTTCCCCAATGCGATGAAAAAGTTAGAAATGTAGACACTACGGTCATGGAAACACGTTTAGCTCTTATTGCGAATGACATAAGCTCTCGTATTTAGCTTGAATCTAACATAGAAAAAAAAAAAAGATAGAATTTTGAACCAAGCCACATAGCCCCATAAAAATCGTATATTCGTGAACATGAAGACGTGCTGACCAAGAATATGTTGTTAGTTATCTAAATAGTCCATTAAATAATCAAATATTGATAAAACAATACATAGAGATCAGAGATACTGTCAGGTCAAGCCATATCTGCTTAGATTGGATCGCATATTTTTTGGGAAAAAATTAGGTGAAAGCTAGGCTAAGATGGTACGAGGAAGGGGATTGGGTGGAATTTGAAGTGAGACGAAATATTATTGGCCGACCTCGTACTAAACATATATCACCCGAGTAACGTAGTAGAAAATTGAATTGTATTTTTGAATGACTTTGTTTTCAAGTGAAATAAGGGTAATCATTGGCCAGAGTAGTTGATATTGGGGAAAAAGCATTAGTTGGGGACGCCATTTCTAACAAAATTTTGACACATAGCGATGAGATCAGGCTTGTGCAGTGAAAACCATATTTCTCAAAAGCCTGGACAGAACGGCAGATCGAAAGTGTGCCAGTCATCGTTCACTGTGTATTTCATTGAATAAATGTGGTAAGATTGACTTTATTAACATGCATTTAAAATAAAAATTGAATGTTAGATAATAATGTACAACAATAAGTAAGTAGGCCTGTAGCAAACTTAGGCAGAGCCTAGAGATTAATCCACCATGTGTTAGACTGTCAGAGAGGTGTAAAACTACAAGAAAATATGTATGATTGTCATCAAGGAGCATAACACCTATCCTATTATAGGGAAAGATGACAGCTGGAATTGCAGTGGCGTTGTAACTATTAGGGGAGAGGAATACTGGTGTACATTGTCACATCAAAAGATAATGGTGGCATAGGTTGGTATAAAGCTATGACCCTTTTCGTTTGTTTGTAATGTACCTGTACTTAAATGTGGAATAGTATAGTATACTAGGTATAAAGAAGGATGCATAACCTTCACATTTCAGGGTCCTGGGTACTGACGTTAATGTAGTACCAAACGCTTGAGAACTGCTCGATTCAGGACTCTATCTGTATACTTCGAGCCCATGCTAGTGGCCATTGCCTATCAAAAAGGTGGAAAAGATTGTCAAGCGAGCAGAGGAAACGTTCTACCTGTATTCTCCTGCCAAGATAAGTTCTTGTTCGGCACATGGAAGCTCAACTAAAAGAACTTAACAGACTAGAAAGTGATATTAAAGAAAACTATGCCTAATATTAATATTTCCACAAGTTACAAACGAAAACAGACTTAACTTAAAGGGAGTGATTATAACCAACAACCTATGGTGTAATACCAGTATTACCTCAAAGTAGAAGAATATAACGACACACTTATATTAGAATAATAGTGTATGTATGGACAGAAGATCCACTGTGTTATTGGAATGTTGTAAATGATTCTTTTGATTTCACTTTTGATTGTCAGTCCTGGTTCAAAATAAATTAGAATCAGGATAATAAATAATTGTAAAAAGTTATATTTACACAAATTTCAACCACTGTCTTAAATAAGATAGCCTTTTAAAGTGTCGTTGGTATGTTATTGTTGTAGTACTGTTGGTGGTTGTGGATAATAAACTATTTGTTTGTATATTTGTTGGTTATTGCACATTACACTCCACATTCATAACCCTAGACACTACACGAAGTCATTTTATATAATAATATAGATTAATTTTGAATGAGATCAAATGGGTGGTAGCGGAAAGGTACTCTGGAAAGTTTAAAATACTATTTGTAAAATTCAGGGACCTTCATAGCTGATCTCATTTAATCCAATAATAATACATAACAACAATTCATAACATCAAAACCCACCACAGTGTAACAGTAACTGTCAGAAAGCTAATGTCAGTGTATGTGTAACAGTAACTGTCAGCGTCAGTGTAACAGTAACTGTCAGCGAGCTAATGTCAGTGTGTGTAACAATAACTGTCAGCGAGCTAGTGTCAGTGTATGTGTAACAGTAACTGTCAGCGAGCTAATGTCAGTGTATGTGTAACAGTAACTGTCAGCGTCAGTGTAACAGTAACTGTCAGCGAGCTAATGTCAGTGTGTGTAACAGTAACTGTTAGCGAGCTAATGTCAGTGTATGTGTAACAGTAACTGTCAGCGAGATATGACTCTCTTTAGCCCACCATTTCTCAACACTCACACTCAAGTTCCTGCAGATCGTTTGCTCCTGTCAGACTTTTAACCTAATAAACTTGCAGATAGACTACGATTGTGTTGTTGACTTTTGACCTAATAAACTTGCAGATGATAGACTACGATTGTGTTGTTGGCTTTTGCGGAAGTTGAACTACAGTACTTCAGGAGAAACAGCGGGAAAACAGAAAAATAAGCGGTGAAATATTTTGTGGAGTTGAAATCGAACAACATTTCGTAAAACCAGTTATGAGAAATCGATTTCTCTGGTACATATTCACAAATTTTAACATGCAGGTACAAACACAAAGCTGAAAATAGACAGCAGTTTCTACATTAGGTCACATTTTCTAAATGAGCCGTTATTTTTAGAAATAACTGAAAAATCTGGGCGCTAGTTTTGTCAGAAATAGCAAAGGTCAATAAAAGTATAACATTTCACATTCATGTCACGTGCCAATAGGACAATAGAAATATCAACTTCCGGGCTGTCAGAGGTGAAGAGTAGAATAGTCTCAGGGGGCGCGGTGTTCTATAAGGTGAAAAGTATTTTATGCAACAAAATCTTTTTTTTTTTTTTCAATAACAGTAAGAACGAGAGATCTTGATTGTTATATGCATTCGATGCTGTCATATGGAAACGACTCATGGATTCAGTAAATAAGCAAGAAATCTGCCTAAGGAAAAGTATCCGAATGTTTTGGCCGATTACTCGGAGCAACCAAGAGGACATGCACACTATCATAGCTGACAGACGCTGGAGTTGGGTTAGCCACGTCCTCAGAAGAGACCCCGATGCCATCACAAGAACAGCTATGCTATGGATCCCTGAAGGAAAATGAATAAGAGGACGACCAAACACAACCTGGCGGAGAACTGTGCGAGATGTAAAGAATGAACCAGAGCTGGAACACTGCACGAAGGTTGGCCGCCGGCCGAGCAAAGTGTTTATGCCTTACAAGACGCCACCAAGCGTGATGGCCACTGACCGAGCAAAGTGTTGCTGCCCTACAAGGCGCCATCAGGCGTGATGGCCACTGACCGAGCAAAGTGTTGCTGCCCTACAAGGCGCCATCAGGCGTGATGGCCACTGACCGAGCAAAGTGTTGCTGCCCTACAAGACGCCACCAGGCGCGATGGTCACTGACTGCTTTGACAGTCGGTGGCTAAGGATCAAAGAAGAAGATACAACAAGGAGTGAATCAGCGTCACGCCGTTATACCGGGTTGGACACCAGTTGTCGCACCATTACAGTATGATAAGTGTATGATGTGGATGGCCTATGGAATATTATCAAGAAGATCTCCAGAAATTGGCTCCTTAAGGACAAGAAGACGAGAAGGCGAATGCTCTCCACTAGATAGTGATATCTAAGAAATAATGAAGAATTGAATTCAGGATCCCTGCGACATTGACTTCTTCCCTTAGATCTCGATAAAGAAAGAGCCTCTAACCCTAACCCAAAGAAAGGATTTTGCCAATACATAAATACTTAACACAAACAGCATGAGTGCTAACATTAAATAACTAATTAACGATCAACATGGCTATATATTTATTTGTTAAATATATACACTTATAGGATTAGCTAAAAGTAAAAAGAAGATGATTGTGAAAGACAATTCACACATGAAATGTAAAATGTAGTTAATTAAATATGATAGTGAAACTAGATAAATAATGAAATGATGATGGGATATACTAAGTGTCACCGCACTGATGAGAAATCTACATAGTCTGTGATACTTCCAGATTTCCTCAAAAGTATGATCATACGAAGGTATGTACCGACTGTCCCGTGTAGAAGTCTTTTCCACTGTATAGGTTATCTCAAAGACGAGTTCGTTTTGTTATAAATATCGCACGTATAGTAGTGAAAAACGTGTAAGATGTAATGTCCATCAACGCTGGAAAATATCTCAAGCGAAGACAAACTGTTGACATTTGTCTGATGAAACTGACTGCTGCCTGATCGTGAAGAAGGCACTGACTTCACTGCAATTCTTCACCGGAATTCTTCATGAAATGATCTTCAGGTAAAGTAGGCTTTGGGTAATGATTGAATGAATTTACGTCGTGCAATACACGTTTTGAGTAGATGAATTCACTTTATGTACTGACGTGCGTTGAGTAACTGAACTTGGTTCATGCTATTAGCTTTTGAGTGATTTGAACTTGATATATAGATGAATCAACTTGTGGGTGTTTGAACTTGATAAACAGATTTTAAAAAATGCTGTCACCACCGACATATACAAATGTGACGTGGATTTCTTCCTTGTAATTTAGGAAGTTTATGATGTCCAAATCTTGTGAATTTTGCTATCCGCAAGCTTCCTAGCTTCTTTAGGATTAGATGCTAAACACTTAATGTGCATACACACATTTCTGCAGTACTAAAGACACTTAGTGGCTTCATAAGTTTCACACCTAATGTAAATAGTTGACTTTCTTTTTATCTATTCATTACTATTGCTTCTTATAATTGATCACTGTTTTTAATTCTCATTCTTATGGTTTGGCATGACGCGCACATGATAGCGTTAAATATAGTGAGCATCAAAGTGTGTGCACATGTCAGTCTGTAGTGATAATCTAATAATTTAAATGAAGGTGAGGTATATAACTGTAAATTACTTCTTTACATTATAAGTCATACAATTATGTGAAAGAAAGAATATATGATTAACCATTGACAAATAGAAGTAATGAAGAGAACAGTATTTCGCATATTAGTTATGCGGCTAATTGCAAAAGGCAATCATAAATAATGAAAAAGAAAAATAATTAATAATTTTTCTATATTAACCTCGTTTCTCTTCATTAATTCCTTAAAAACCACAATTATAATTAACTCCACTGGAATTAAATTATAATCCACTCTGGAATGAAAATATGGAACAGGCTACGTTCTGGGACATCTTCCATTTATCCACCGCGAATGTTGTAAAACGTACTGAAATAAGTTGTGGGTCAGGTTATGTTTTCCAAACGCTCATGTGAGCCAATTGTTAGGAGGCTCCTATAGCAACGCCTCTGATCCAGTAACTCTTCTTCGACCTTGCCATGCCACATCTGTGCGTTTGCTTGCGAGGCCCGGACCTGTCAATCTTTGAAAGGTGGGTGGGCTCTCGCAACAAAATCTTCGACTGTATGAATCATGTAAGGTAATTTAAAAAAAGCGTGGCTTGTGATTGGTCGTCCGATGAAGAAATTATCTACTTCTTGTCACAACGTTATTTTCCTTGCGGCTCCGATTTGTCTTTCCTTTCCAGACTGGCGATTTACCTCTTGCCGTGAAATACCAACGCTTTTTCTTTTGTCTTGCTGTTTCCCAGACAAAAGAGATTTATGCTTCTATGCAGCTATCAAAAGCCGGCCACCTTTGTGTCCCAGGTGGCTTAGTCCCGGAAGTCCATTGTTTTCAACATCTCCTGCTAGACATGGCATTGTGCCCAAATGTGGCAACACCGGTTTGTTGAAACAGGGGATTATGTTATCAAACGAATTCTCGTATCGCCCATGTTGTAATGGCCAACGAGTGACAAAAGTGTCTAAAGAGACCAGATGGCATGGACGACAGAGCTTCGTCAAAGCATTAAGATGGGAAATATTAAAGTTACAATGAAATACAAGGTGTGATTATAACCGATCACGTCAAAGAAGGATGAAAGAGCTGAACAAGGTAACAGACGGCGACAGAATAGGACCACTTCATCGCAGTCAGGGATGTGTACATTCACGTAATCTATTCTCTATTTTCTATTCTCTATGTACATTCACGTAATCTATTCTCTATTTTCTATTCTCTATGTACATTCACGTAATCTATTCTCTATTTTCTATTCTCTATGTACATTCACGTAATCTATTCTCTATTCTCTATGTACATTCACGTAATCTATTCTCTATGTACATTCACGTAATCTATTCTCTACGTACATTCACGTAATCTATTCTCTGTGTATATTCACGTAATCTATTCTCTATGTACATTCACGTAATCTATTCTCTATGTACATTCACGTAATCTATTCTCTATGTACATTCACGTAATCTATTCTCTATGTACATTCACGTAATCTATTCTCTGTTCTCTATGTACATCGACAAACAAAATCACGAGATCAATTAAAAATGAGCCAGGAATACAAGTTGGAGGTTTTACATTATAAATAACTTGGGCAATGCTGACTGATGACACGGTTTTAATTTCAGAGAACGAAAGAGACCTACAATTTTAGATATATTAGCATACAAAAGATGCAAATAACAAGTACTGATTAGCTCTTCAAAAGTAACGATAGTGTGCCCGCGTCAGTTAAATGTGCAAGTAGTTATATTGATTTTATTTTCAATTGGAGTTAATCCTTTTGATGTTGTTGTTATTCAAGTGCTAACTGGCCTTCCTCCAGAGATGGTAATACTTGACTTTTGCTCATTTTTCTTTCCAGGTTCATTCTTCCCTTTAGGTTTAGTGATAAGCAATCTCGTATAATGGTTTTCAAATGATCTAACTGTAACACAGCAATTGTAGAAAATTCAATTAGAGTTTATTGATGTCATTAGGCAAACACTGTAAATTTCACAATGATGGTTGGTTATCCAAGAGGAACATTTATATATCCACAATGAAATATATATATTGTCACGTGGGTCTTTATATCATTAAATTACCTACATCTTCTTCCTATTCTCTCACCCTAATCCTTTCATTTTATTACTTTTCCGTACTTGTTTTTCCTGTATTTTTTCGCATCATTCGTTGCGAAAAATATATTTCTTTCCCATCATCGTTTTTCTTTCTCATACTGACTAGTAACCTTATTGCATCAGATGTCAGTCGCGCAGGTAAGACGTGAAGGTGTGAGAAATTCGTTTCGCTGGACATAGAGCAGACTTTTGGTCTACCATTTTGTTCACCTGTCACTAGCTTAAGGTGTCAAACCCGGCATCTGTACGACGCAGTTGTAGACGGTTGTCTGAGATTTGCAACTGTCACGCGCATTTCTCGGTCACTGGTGGCAGTTACGTCACGCGTTAAGCTGACGTAAATGTTGGGAGTAGGGGAGATAATTTTGCTTGGCGAAATAAGTTTCGGCCCTTTGTCTGATTTTAAGATATTGGCCCGAGTTTGAAACTTTAATTTCATTCTCGCTCCTATATTCGCAGTAGACAGGTTGTTCGAAACAGAATAGCTGTTAGCGAAGTTTCTCAGTTTGTTTCGGCAATTTGTCGAACTTCTAGACTTCCTTAAATATTCAGCATATAATTCTTAAGTTGTGCGACTACCTGTAGTTCTGTGTGAGGTAATATATATTATATCTAGTATTTTGTGAAATGATAAAGTGTTAAGTCGCTTATTTCATATTTCACTAGTTAGATTTTGCGCAGAGTGCCAAATTTATATAGTCTGTATTATTTTCTAGTGACGTGTTTCAGTGCATAGCAGAATAAATTATATCTTAGCTTACTAAACAATAATGTAGCTATAATGAAGTTAATTTTACTGCTAAGAAATCAGACGAGATCATAATTTTCTAAGCTAACTTACAAATGCTAGAAACCTCATGAGATGTTGACGGAACACGCACGTGTTCCTAAATTCATGGGGATTGATGATTTTTTTTTAAGATATAACTTACTTTACGGGAAATTTAAATGATAAGTCAAGCAGTACACTTGCGGTTTAATAATGTAAGTTATAGTGGGTACATATTGTAAAAATTATTTGATATGTGTTCTTTCTTTTATATAGTGAAACGGTGGTACCAAACTTTACCAGCGTTCTAGTACGTGAACTTTATTTGGGAAGAAACAAATCACTTTCATTACCTGAACTGTAACAGTTAAATGAAGTAAGAGGCCTTCGCGCCAGAATTAATTCTTCCAGAATAACTCTTCAGTACAATTCAGCCCGTTGTGGCAAGCAAAGTGTCGTGAGAAATTCTAATCCACATATATAAATTACAACGTAAATGTAAAGCCTAACAAATAAATTTAATAAAAGGAAAGAAGAATGGTAAAGAACAGTGCGGTCACAATGACTGTACTCGAATCCCCCCTTGTTTTCTACTTCGTCTGCGAATTGTAACGTTTCACGTTGATAGTAAAAGCCTACTACATCTCTACACGCTTTCTTCAATGAAACGTGTACTGCCTTTCTAAGAAAACCTTGAGATACGCAAGTTGACCTAGATTTAAAATTCCATTCATGTCATTTTATACACTATGTTAAAAAAAAAAACGAAAGACAGATGGACTAAAGATAGAAAGAAAGGGAGGGGCAAAAGCCAGAACACTTGCAACACTAAACACGAGTCGCGATACACAATTACTACCATCACGCGTGTAAGGCCACAAGCACTAGCTTTTTTTCAAATCGTCAGTGATAAAAAACACTACCCATAAAGAGAGTTATGTTTAAAAACTTACAAAACGCTTATTAGGAAACATGACATTCCACTGTTTTTTTATGTCTAAAAGCCTGACATGAATCTGACAGCACAGCAGGACAGGTGGCGGTTCTAAACAAAAAAACTAAAAAAACACCTACACGACTATCCTAAAAAATACATATTTTGAACGCTGCCACTTACCCCCATAAAATTTTTATATATTTGGGTTCCTTGTGACTTGCTGACAAAGAATATGTTAAGTGTTATGCAAATAGTCTAGGAATTAACAAGTTATAGCCAAAATGGGGGTGCTGTCAGACAACACCAAAAAGCAGAATCGCTCAGTGACAGAGTTTTTTTTCACACCACCATTGTACGGGAAATGGGCTGACATTTTTTTTTTACCTCCTATTTGATTGGGTAGAAATAAATGTAAGGCTAAACACGATTAGTCGGACTATAAATACTACTTTTCATTGCTAGGGGAGACGGATGGAAGGGTACTGTTTTTTCAAACGCTTGGGCAAACATGGCATGATTGGTTAGACTCGTCGATATAGTCACTTAGACGCGTCAGTTCCACACCAGATTTTCAAAAATACTTTCTAAAGCAACAGTGCGTTGAGCATCAGCTTATATTTTTATAAATAAAAGCCTGAGACAGAGGCAGCTCGGAATTTGTGCCATAAGTTGTGCCATTATTCTTCACCAGTCAACGTATCTGTTTATTATTATTCCATGAATTGTGGTAAGCTTGAAATATTTGATATCTTTTAATGAAAATTGAATGTAAATTAATAATATATGTCTGTATATGTGCGTGGTTCAGTAGCGAACATGAGGCAAGGCCTATATATAAGTTGCTCCAACCTGAACAGAAGGTGTCAGAGGAAAGTAAAACTACATGGAATTACCAAATAGTACACTGACACCTATCTTATTGACTGGAAAGAAATAATGCTGGACTTGCAGAGGCGTAGTAACCATTAGGGAGGAGTATACTGGTGGAAAATTATTATAGATGAAGCTGACAGTTGGCCTAACGCTCTGAACTCAGTGTTTGTTATGTATTGTGGTCAGTCTGGAAGGGTATTATAAATTAGTTCTGAAGTAGGAGGTACAACCTTCTTGTTTCAGGAACCGTGGTCCTAAAGTTATTGAGCAGCACCTGGTCAGAGCTTTGCTGAATCCAGAGGCGGACAGCATACTCCTTGGTCCATATAGCAATCAGTGAGGTGTCTCCAGAACACAGGGAGGCTATCGAGCAGAGGAGTCTTCTTCCTGCCGCCATAACGACAGATAAGAATCTGTGGCCAGCGGAGCTCAACATTATGCCCCTCTAAAACTGACAATATATAAACTAAGAGGGGAAATAAATTGTTTTAATGTCAGGAACTGAGAACATCTCCAATACTAGTTCCAACAGAAACAAACACCTGAAGTCATGAAGACAAATAACAACTTAGATTGACATATAAAACCAGTATTACCTCATAGAACTACTACACAACTGACCCACATATTATAATATTAATAAAATATGTCACTACAAGATTCATATTTATAAATTATGTACATATAAATTGTGATTACAATATATTATGATTCCTGGTTCACTGTGTAATTGAATCAGGATCTCCATTGGTAACAGTACTTAATACATGAATATTTGAAAATTTATCAGTGACTTATTTAAGATAGTCTCATAGAGTGTTATATGTATGTGAGTGTCAAACTGTTGTCAAGTGTGGTGGAATAAATTAAAGTGTTTATTTGTCTGTTATTGTTGTGACTTACACTTCATCATTTACAAAACCCTAGACATTCAACGTAGTCATCACTATATTCCAGAATAATTCTGACTGAGATATAAATATGTGGTAGCAAGTAAGGTCACCTGTATTACACTACACTTATTAGATACAGATACCTTCACAGCTGATCTCAGTCAGTACACTAAGTCCCCTATAAATATTTATAACATCCCACTTTACCACACAAAGATCAGAAACATTCCGACAGAGTTTTGACTAGTACTGTGGTGACCAAATATAGTAACTTCCTGAAAGTAGACACCGATCTGACATTCCTTAAATTCTAGAAACCAAAGCTAATGACATTGTGCTCTGCTAACTTTCGTGCCTGGACAATATTTTATGTGACTTAATCAGACATTCGAAAAATTAGAACACCCAAGGAATCGTTCCCTGAGAGTTTAGTACGTCTTTTGGAACTGGGGATTTCTTGGTCAAGGACTGCATTTTCGGGTCTGTGTGAAGGTCCTAGAATTGAGTATGTTCCCAGAGGCAGCGAGCAAAGTTGTGAGTATAACTGCATGGCCATGGCTGAATGAATGAGTGTACGCAGATCAGAGTGTTATTTTACAGTTATAGATTGTCACCCATTTACTGTCTTAATTCTTTTTGTTTAACCTGCAGAATTTGTTACTATTTGCTAGAGTTTCTTTACTTCTTAGGCTAAATCAGATTATTCAACTCTGTGCATACATTTACGAGAAAAGAAGAAAAACTCTTAGCCTAAACCCTACGTATCTATAACTCTTTGGGCCATCATCTGTTCTCTTAACGGGGCTGTGGGCTAAACCTAGATCTAAGATCATAACGGGGATATCATCCTTGTAGCATTTTTTTCTTAAATTTTATGACTATTTGTATGTTTTTTCCTTGATGTATTTTTGGTGTTGTGAGAAGATTTTTTTTTGATGATAATAATAAAAATCTCTCTCTTGAACAAAATCAGTGCGTTGGTCAGCTCGTTCAAATACATATAAATTCATTGTGATAGATTCCCACGTCTGTGTGTTTACCTGTCGTCACGTGTATGTGCGTGCCCGTGAGTAGATAGAGATATATTAATATATATATATATATCTGTGTGTAGACTGTCTGACGCCTTTAAAAGCGGTCGTAGAAGATAGGTGAGAGAGAGAAGATTATCTCGATTCTCAAAGACAGCTTCTTTATCACATTCTATCATCTCACGTGTGGGAAATTCTATTGTGGTTTTTTTTTTTTCACCAGCTCTCACTGTGACTATCACTCATTCCAACCTATTCTGAAGGGACCAACCCTAGTCTTAATACTCCTATCTAAAATCTACGACATATATATATATATATATATATATATATATATATATATATATATATATATATATATATATATATATATATATATATATATATATATATATATATATATATATATATATATATATATATCCAATGGAATAATATACTAACTTGTCTACTTAAAAACTTGTCTTGATATTCTCAAAGACGAAGTTCACTTAACACTATTTGTAAAATCCTCACAAGTCCACATTCATGGAATCATTGGAATCATAAATCCTGAAATCACTGCCCTTTTCGCACTTCTCTCCTATTTATAGTATTTCTTATTTTTTTCCCCGCCAATTTTCAAACGATGCTTTCTTTTTTCACATGGTACAATTATCTACATTTGCACACGTTTTCTTAGCTTTTCGACTTTTTCCACACGTCTCTCTCTCTAAACAACGGACAAAAACCAAAATAGCAACTCTCACTTCACAAAATTTTCCAGTCAAAAACACGCATTTAATATTTTCCCTGGGACTGCACTATCTTTGTCTCTCTTCGTCGTGACTGCCAACTGAACTTTAATGACCCTGCGTTTTGTGCGAAAACGCCTTATTTGCTTTACGTCTGTTATTTCTATATTCTAAAACGTATAAATGGTAGTGTAGTAAGCCATGCGGTCACAAAAGCAGGTGTAGATCCAGTTTTACAAAGCACAAATAGTGGGCATAAATTTACACAGGAGAGATTACTGTCTCAAGCAGTGACGGAAAAGCGTAACAAATAATATGAATTCAGTAACATAATTTCAACAGTTCACATATATCAGTAACCGTAACAACACATCAATTACACTAGAGGTCACAAACAATTAAGAGTGGTAACATCAACTAAACAACAGACTATAAACAATCAAGAATAACAGAACAAACAAACAATCAACAATAACAGAACAAACTAAACAATATACCACAAGCAATCAACAAAAGCTACTCTACCTATTAAAGACGCAAGTAACAACGCATTTAAGGAATGTGAAAGTGAAGAAATGGCTTGAAACGTCGAATCTGTTTGTGTTATTGGAACGTTTAAACTTTTTTTTTTTTTTTTTGGTTCGGTTTTTGCCTTCTTCTGGCGAGGCGCGTTCCTGTCAACCTATTTGGTTATATCAGAGCGCATTTACCATCCAAAAAAAAGTCAACTCTGTTCACTGCTAACCCAATCAGCGTTGATAGATACTAAGTCCTGAAAAGGACCAACATTATCTATCTGCTAGCATAAAGCCCTACAAAGGACTCGACAGCTACGCCAACGCCCGAGCTAGTCTGTGTTAACGTTTAAACTAAATTTTGAATCTGTGTGTGTTATTAGAAAGTTGAAAAGAACCGTCGAACCACTTGGTGTTATTAGAACGTTGAAACTAAATGTTGAATCTATTTGTGTTTGTGACAGATTATGTAAATAGATTTCATATTATCTATTTCTTATCTACTCTTTTCTTTTACCCGACTTACTTTTGTTAACTTAAACCATCCGATATGCAGAGATCGGTCTTTTCTTTTTCTAATTTAGCACGCACAGTTTATGGATGTTCGCTATTTTCTTGGATGTAGTTTGCCAGCAGACTTAATTAGTTAACGTGAGCCGGTATCATTTGATTATAACACCAGCGATCAGGGAAAATTAAATTTTAGTACTAAGAGCAGTTAACTTTGGAACTAAGTAAGACAAATTTCTATTACTCTCCTTGTAAAACTGTTCGCTAGACGAGTAATAAACACGGCGAATTGCCAGATCAAAGACGGGCTTCGCTCGATGACCACGTCTGCAAGTAATAAAGTAATTAAACACGGTCTGCTCAATTACGTATATGCCTGATTTAAGCGAGAACGTAAGTCCCGGGTTCTCGGCTATTGAATGAGAATGGCTTTGAATTACGTATAAGCAGAAATTTGAGCAGATAAATTCCCGGTACGTGTTATATCTGGCAGAGGTCTGGTTTTTCGGTGGATAATTAACAATTCCTTTTCATCTCAAATATATATATATATATATATATATATATATATATATATATATATATATATATATATATATATATATATATATATATATATATATATATATATATATATATATATATATATATATATATATATATATATATATATATATATATATATACCACAGCCTTCTAACTAGAAAATTTACTCAGTACTCCTCAGCTTTTAAAGACATCTAAAGGCAATTTCTAGAATCCCCTGGTTTTAGGATAGTTTCTTAGTTTATCGTTGGAGATAGTCTAGTAGAAGTTTGTGTGAAGGTAAATACTATACTAGTAGTTTTGAGTGATTTTAGGGGTAAAGCGTCGATTACATTTTGCTAGATTTTGTGCAGAGTGTTTTACTTGATAGGTCCGTCATTGAAAATTCTCTAAGTTTACTGTGTTACAGTGGACAGAATAATAATAATTTCTAGCTTAACTCTTCTAGCTAAAATATAGATTTTATTAACGGCTAGTAACCAGTCAGAGAATATTTTAACCAACTAAGTAAATGCACTGATTCATCATGAGTATTGACGAAATATGTATTTATTTCTAATTCAGGATGACTGATTTTTTTAAATGACTAGAATTTATTTCACGGAAGTTAAACGATGAGACGAGCTCTAAGCTTATAGTTTCTAATTTAAGTTAAATAACCAAAGTGGAGGATATTCTATGTTACGCGGGGTAAGGATAGGATTGTGAATAATACTATATTATGTTAAGTATTTGCACTTTTCTCCTTATACAGTATTTGGGTCAAACCCTAAAACTTACCAGCGGCTTCAATGTATATTTGAGAATAACCAAAGAAAGAACATTTTGTACTTAAATATGTGGGTCTTCAAGGTAAACCTGTCTGGCATTTGGGTTTGCATCCAGAAAGAGACAGAGTACCAACCTAAAGGACATTAAGACTAAATGCGATAACTGGGCCTATCGAGCCAGATTATATTTTCTTTCCAAAATCTCATTTACATGCAGCCCATGTGGCAGAAAAATTACAAACATTAACATTTGCGACGTTTTATCATTTGTGGTGTGACCAAGAATTTTATACTGAGAGAAGTTGCCGACCTGACATTTCCTAAGTACTGGAAACCTCAAGATTCTGACACTGTGAGCACTGTGACATATATTACCTGAACTGATTTGAAGTGACGTAAACAGTAATCTAGAAAGAAATATAGTCGTAAAGAGAACGCTCCCTGGAAAAATTAGATTTAACCTGTCTCTGTAGACGAATGTCAGTGGCCACTGTTGTATGGATAGAAAGAAAGCAGGAATGAGTGGTTCTTTGATCGTATAAATTCAGAAACCCACTTTGTAATATTTTGATGATGCAAAGTTTTGCTAATACTGGTTCCTTTTTATTCAGAATAGATTAACGTATAACCCTGTTCTTTACTGTAGAGGGAAATTCTAGACCATAGCGTAAACACCTTTTGACTCTTTTGGGGGTTAATAACTTTCTTCATAACGGGATCTTGTCTCAACAGAGGGAGGGAGGATTACACATATGAGTCTAATTCTTTAGTTAATTCATTTACCTATGTTTACGTGTATTTGATTTGATAGTCATATTATTGCTGTTGTAAAGTTTCTTTATGATGAATAAAACTTACATAAACTTTATTTACGTGTGTCGGTCAGCTTGTCCCAAAAAGATCCCCAATCCATTGATGTAGTTTTCACGTCTGTGCGTCTAACTGTCGTCACTTGTGTCTGTGTGTATGTGAGTGGTGATATATATTAATATATATTCTAGTAGACTGTCTGACAAACTAAGTTCTATTGTAGAGATAGGCTGAAGGAGAGAAGTTTCTCGATTTCAGGGACAGACTCTAACTAGTTTTTACCATCTCACTCGTGAAAATCTATTTTCTTTACATTACCTCTCACTGAGCTATCACCTGTTCTACTCTATTCAGAAGGGGCCAATCTATGGCTTAATTTCCCTATCAAAAATCTACGACAGCGTTATTAGAAAGTTAAAAACAACTAGGATTATATTTGTGTTTTTAGAAAGTTAAAACAAAAAACGTGGAATTTATATGTGTTATTAGACAGTAAAAAAAAAAAAAAAAAAAAAAAAAAACGCTGAATCTATTTGTGTTATTAGACAGTTTAAAAAAAAAACGTCGAATCTATTCGTGTTACTAGACAAAAACAAGCAAAAAAGCAAAAACATTATTTATGGAGCACTTTTATTGCTGTTACAAAACGTACTAAAAATAGAAAATAAGTGCTCCGTACTTTCCACTGCAGAGAGTAATAATGGGTGGTCGGTTCTCGTTTATCAGTCATTTGTTATACCGTCCACACACAAAAATAAATAAATACATTTGTGAACGATAGGACGATATACCTAGAATGATCGTATGGGATAAGAGACGAGAAATTATCTGGCGGTGAATAGGACACACACTGAGAAAAACATGTTGATAGTATCACAAGGCAGTGCTTAATCTAGAATCTCCCAGAGTAAGACACGCAGAGACAAAAAACAAATGCTGGAGACAGGAAATAACAGGATTGAAGGAGGCATGGACAGACATTGATGGGATGGCACGTGACAGGAGAAGCTGGCCAGCTTTTGTTGAAGGTCAAGGCTTCTTGTGGAGTGAAGGACAATGGCGATGATTACGTGTAGCCTGGACATTAAAAAAACATGACTGTGCTAACAGTTGATAGGGTCACGTCTAGGTCTCGGGAGGGAAATCTTAAGATGTAAAGAAAACATGAGGTTACAATCCCTCAGACATGTCGTAAGAGACAGTTAATATCAAACTGTGCATGGGCTGCCAATCTCATCATGTAGAATAAGTTGATACAAAAGCTACCGCTGCAGGATCACGTGACTGACTTGGTACAGGTTTCCTGTATGGGGGCCACCCACAGTGGGGCCTCCATGTTCCATAGGGGACGAAAATTGAACCGAAAAAACGATCATATCAGCCAGGCTAAAATGGCGGGAAACGTTACAGAAAAACCTAATGGGTTTCCAGGATGAGACAGTCTTGCAACAATCATGTATTTGAATCTTTCTTGGCGGTGCTCACTGAGCTGGCAATAACTTTGAGAGATGTCGAGATTTTTTGTAAACTCTTGAACGTGTTACTTTGGTTTGTGTGATGTTTGTACTAACTGTTAGAGATATCGCTGTTGTATGTGAATGGGTTATGTCGGTTTGTGTGATGTTTGTACTAACTGTTAGAGATATCGCTGTTGTATGTGAATGGGTTATGTCGGTTTGTGTGATGTTTGTACTAATTGCTGTCGTCAGTAGATGTTAGTTTACGTGAAACCATGAATGACTGTACTTTGTTTTGAGAGATGGTTATCTGTACGCCACTGGTTGTCTGATGCCAAGAAGAGAGTGAAGAAACAAGAAAGGAATAGTGAGATGTGGGGGCAGGAAGATCGACTGATTACAACAATATATATATATATATATATATATATATATATATATATATATATATATATATATATATATATATATATATATATATATATATATATATATATATATATATATATATATATATATATATATATATATGTATGTGTGTTTGTGTGTGTGTGTGTGTGTGTGTGTGTGTGTCCTCAAGCTGTGTTTTGAGTAGAGAAAAGTGAGAGAATGTGATCACAAATGGTAACATCGATTCAAAGAGAAGAAGATGAAAACGGAGAAAGAAAAAAATATACCTGAACTCACGGAATAGAAACAGATTGGAGACGTAATTTATTCCAGACATCAGAGACCGTCAGGCATGTACAGACGTGATCTCCAACGCTAGTCGGCAAATCACTCAGTCGATGAATATATTATTGTCATATATTGAGAGAACCAATAGAAAGAAATGCATAGCAAGAGAGAGAGAGAGAGAAAGAGATGGAGAGAGAGAGATGGAGAGAGAGAGATGGAGAGAGAGAGAGATGGAGAGAGAGAGAGAGACATAAATCAAGGAAGAAAGAAAGAAAGAAGATATGAAAAAAAGAAAATATGGCGACAGAAAAAGGATAAGATGGAAAGGTAATGTTAAAAAGAAAAATTCAGCCAAAAAAGATGTACGTGTCTGTTTCCCCCGCCCCCCACCCCTTCCCATTTTTCCCATTACGTCTAAATAAGTTTCCATTGTCAGAACTCTAGTGACGACACTCATGTATTCGTTCCGCCCATTGATTGGCGTGTTTGTTAGAACAGAGATTTAACATATTTTATCTCTTCCTTTTTTGTGTGTGTTTCTTGTCTGTGCTCACCCTCAAGAATGTGAAACCAGCGCTTGACAGGTTGGTCGACACAAAAGAACTTGATGAACAAGGAAGCAGAGCGCTGGAAACCTGCTGAGATTGCTCGCCAACCAGGAATCGATACCTGGATATAGGTCAATGGGCAAGACAGACATAAGCTATTATGATGCTGCTTTAGTATCGAGACATTAACGTTCGTATTCGTCTGTCGCTCTCATATAACCACATCTATTTCTCTCATATAACTACATCTATTTCTCTCATATAACCACACCTATTTCTCTCATATACGAGGTGGCTTCAAATGAAAATCTTAAATTTGCGATAGAAATTCGTAACACCGCGCCATTGTCATGTAAGTTGGCAGTATTGTTGCTATGGACGTCAAGAATGTCCTGCAGGTGGCATCACGGTGCAGACGAACCACATGACGTTACAGTAGTAGTTTAAAGATGGCCGCCCCACTAGGAGCAGCGAAGGGTTGAAACCTATAGAAAGTCATCAGCCAATGAAGGTCCATAACGGTGATGCATGCCTGTCACTCCAGCAAGTGTACGAGTGGAGTAGGAAATTCCCAAACGGCGTCAGTTCTGTGACAGACTGTTCTCGACCGGGTCAGGCACACCGAGTAGTGACCCCAGTGTCAATTGCAACAGTTGAACGCACCGTGGTGGAAAATCGCCGAGTGACTGAATCAAATAGCCGCACTTCTGGACATCAGTCAAGGTTCAGCATATCACATCATCCATGATGTGCTCCAGTTCCACAAAGTCTCTGCAAGGTGGGTGCCACGGCAGCTTACTCCAGAATTAAAACAATGACGTGTTGATGCCTGTCAAGAATTTCTGCGGCGCTTTGAAGCAGAAGGTGATGGTTTCCTAGCGAGAATTGTTACTGGCGATGAAACCTGGGTTCACTACCACCAGCCGGAACCCAAGAGAGCGAGCAAGGAATGGCGCCATACCTCCTCACCGAAACCGAAGAAGTTCCGCACGCAGCCGTCTGCAGGGAAGGTTATGCTGACTCTCTTATGGGATGAACGAGGCGTTATTTTAGAGCACTACATGTCCAGGGGGAACACTGTCACCAGTGCCACGTATACAGATCTTCTCAGGAATCACCTTCGACCCGCACTCAAATCCAAACCACATGGACTTCTGAGTACAGGTGTCTTGTTGCAGCATGACAATGCTCGGCCCCATACTGCCCGTGCAACGTTTGCAACCATCGAGGACCTACACTTTGAGTGTCTTCCACATCCGCCGTACTCACCAGACCTAGCCCCAAGTGATTACCACGTCTTTGGACCACTCAAAGAGATGATGGGAGGAAAGACTTTCAGGTCCGATGAAGAGGTGCAGCAGGTGGTGCATGAGTGGCTAAAGACGCGACCAAAAGAATTCTTTTCTGCTAATGGACCTTAGCAAGACATTATCACAAAAATAAAGGGACAGAAGTTAGCCGCTCTTATCGTGACATCTGTATCCCTTGTAAGTGTGTCTCAGTCGTCCTTCTCCGTGAGTTTTTCAGTCTTCCATTATTTCTCATACCCCGGGAATTCTTGAACAAGGACTGCCTCGTAAGGCTATCAACAGGTTTGACCATTGTGTATCCTATCCAGCTCTAACGTGTTTTCCTCACCTCTCACTCCACTTTTATTCCTCTAGTTTTTCCCACAAGTCTCTCACTGGCAAACTTGTCATACCGGATCTAAAATCTAGATCGCCAAACTATATTGCCCACTGAATTCCAGTTATGTTGACTGATGTCGTTGTTTTCCTAACCCAGTCTAAAGCCAGTATGACAAGAAATGACTAGATGCATCCCTGCCGTACTTCGCGTCTTGTCTAAAAGAGTTCTATGAGTTGTCCTTGGTGAAGAAATCTAAATTTTATATCTTTCCTATGCTCTCTTTATACGATTGATGAAATTATGGACGACTCCATAATGACTCATCAGATTCCAAAGCGAGTCTCCGTCAAAACTGTTGAATGTATTGTCATAGTCCACAAATCCGATGTCAAGTGACTAGTTACTTACAATTTCTGTTTTACTATTAAGCCCGTTACGACTTTCATGTCTGTACAAGATCTGATTGTTGAAAACCTACTTGTGCTCTCAACTGTCAGTTTATGGCTTCTTTTAATTTCTCAAGGATGATCCTCGCTAATATTTTCCCGGCATTCATACCACCACTAATCCTCTGTAATTCGTGCACCGTTTTGTGCATTTATGGTATTTGACGATGCTTCAGTTTACAATCTAACCACGTCGTCCGCCTGTTTCCTGATCGGTAACTAGGGACAAGCTCTAATATTCATAATTTCCCTCGTGACAACAACAAATTCACGCGACATGATGGAAATATAACAGAATAGAATCTGACCTGGGAGCGGTGAATACGTGACTTAATGTTCATGTCAGGAGAGACCAAATGTCATTCATTAACATGTCAGCACCGCAGACGTAAGGATTAGGACGAGAGAAAAACAAGGGAGCTAATACGGAGAAGGGACTGCCAAGCAGACATTTGACAGCCTTGAAGACGGGGAGACAAGTCAAACTAAATGACAATAAAACAATTAGTGACAAGAGTTACAATCTAAACAATAAGTTTATTTGTGGCCATCTTAACAAATGGTAACGGCAGTTCATAGCAGGAGAGTGAAATGTTAGAGACTTCACTATACTAGATCTCAGCTTTATGAGCTAGGGATGCCCGGTTCACTTCCTCGCTGCCTTCCTTACCTCAAGAGCAGAGCCATGTACCCAGTTACAGTTAGGTAGACTGGAGTGTCACACGATCAGGTTTCGAACCCTGGTAACTCTACCTTGAAAAGCAAGGGCTCTACCACTCAGCCACTGCGAGAAGCTTACAATATGATCATATTTCATGATTATTCAAACTGTCAGTACCAGACCACGTGGCCGAGAATCACACACTACTTCTCTCATCTAAACTACATTCGTATGTTGTTATGCAACAACAGAGAAAGGCCTTGTAATTTTGGACATAAGCCCTAATATAACCGACCGACTTTGTGTCTAGTTTGAACTTTGCGTGCCTCGCCAAAAGCAGACACAATTTGTATTCAAATACTCGTAATTTAGACGCTGCAAATCTCATTCACAAACCGAAAATACCCAAGTCAAAAAGGAATACGAACTACAAATATAAAATACTGCAATGATAGATGGAAATAAAGTATTTAGTTGTCAGTCCATAAAAATCTGTCAATGGGTGGTACCTGGTTAGGGTAATCATGCTTAAAGCGAAGTCAGCACCGGACCAATTAAATGTACTTTTATAACTGGCAGTCAACACGCGACATTTTCTGAGTCACTGAGAGACGAAAACAAATTTTTGTTGTTGCAACTGTCTTGATTTAAAACGATCTTCGCCCACCCAGTATTTGTGTTCTTGAGTGTGGTTCTAAAGAGTTCGTTCCAGCTTTTACACTAAAGCGGTGGCGGTTGTTTAAAGATAACTTCAACAGTGTGCATCAGAGACATTTCTATCTACTTTCTGGAGATTTTACAAGGCAAAGATTAGGACAGCTGGCTCCTCTAGCATGTCGTGGGACTTGACTAAGGTGAAACAATGGATATGATTTGAACCGTAATCAAATAGAATGGCACATAAACCAATAGTTAAAGAGTGCAGACATGCTTAAGTACTGGCTTCCTGTATGGCAGCGAACTGCAGTAATGACGTCATCTTCCATAAATAGAACGACTAATTTATTCATTCCATCTGTCACACTGTCTACGGCTAAGAAAAGTGACATGCCACCTAAAATATGACGTCCAAACTCCAGACTTCTACCACCAGATGCCTCAGTGACATTCTCCTTATCAAATGGTCAAACTAATCAGCTGTGAAAATGAGTACATGGCTCTGCTTATGAGTTAGGGAAGGCAAAGGCAGGGAAGAAGGGAACCGGTCTCTGAGACCTTTTATAGTCAAGTCTCTAACACTTCACTCCACTACTGCATTATCTGCTCTGGAACTACCATGACCTTGATCTTTTTAAAGTGATAACAAAAAACGTAAAGAAAAGAATCAGACAAAAATCTGAAAAGTTGGAGATTGCAGAGATCATGTGGAAATGGATAGGATAGAGTGTCAGGAAATAAAAAAAGTATAGCCAGACATGCCTCTGACTGGAACCCACATCGGAAGTGCAGAGAAGGTAGGCAAATGAAAAACTGAAGAACGAAAATGCCACGATAACATGGTTCTGCGGAGAGATCTGCAGCGTCGTCTGGCAGGACCCAGCGTCGTCTGGTAGGACCCAGCGTCGTCTGGCAGGATAAGCCTGATGACTGGATACCGTTACTAGAGGGAAGTGAATCCGGCCAGGGACTTTCAGGGACAGAAACTTTCTGACCGGTCTCGTATTATCTCTCGAGAGGTAAACACCTCTGTGTTACTTATTTGGTCCACTAGCGCAGTGAAGAGCCGTGAGGAGCTGAACTTGTTGTTCCTGAGCCACGTTTTCTGTTATCAGCAGTAGACATTAATTATGACAGTCGCTGTTAGCTGGGGTGTCAGTTTACACGACTTTACATTAGACTACAACATCCATAACATCAGACAACAACAACTCTAACATCAGACAAGAACATACTAACATTAGACAAGAACATACTAACATAAAACATGAACATACTGACATCAGAAAAGAACATATTAACACCTAAGACAAGAACATACTGACATCAGACAAGAAATCTAACATCAGACAAGAAGTTACTGACATCAGACAAGAACACACTATTATCACACAAGAACATACTAACACCTCACACAAAAACATACTGATATCAGAAAAGAACATACTAACACCTTAGAGAGGAACATATTGATATCAGACAAAACATATTGACATCAGACAAAAACATATTGACATCAAACAAAAACACATTGACATCAGACAAGAGCATACTGACAACAGACAAGAACATACTGACAACATAATATTAGACAAGACCGTTCTGAGAATATTACATTAGACTGGAACATAATACTTTAACTGAAAAAAAAAAAACTGACTTACTGGCTTTCATGGTTGTATAAATCGGTGCGACATAAACATTATAACTTATGCGAACAAAAATACACACAGTAAACATTATAACGTCTGCCATAAAATGTGTACATAATAATTTGAAAGGTACCAATAAAAGTATTCATAATAAACAATGTAACGAATGCTAATATAAACAACAGTAAAATATATGCCAACAAAAACTACATATCTAAATACTTTTTTTTTTCTTCACATAGGAACTATGGGCACATGAACGTCATGGAAGAAAGAAGCAAACATAAAGCCAATAAACAGCTGAAGACCCAAACTGCCCAAAGTCGCCATGAAATCTGTCTTTACAGCTGTGCCACAATCGTCGTGAAAATACTGAATAATGATTGACAACAATACTTTGATTGTTTATTGTGAGCATTTATTTGTTCGTCTGTTCAGTGGCAACCATAGTTATAAAACATATTAGAGAAAACCATGTTTTAAATTATAAAGGTACGCTTATCTGTAACGATGAACGGAAAAACCCACAAACAAAAAGTGAGTATAAATGTACAACAAGTGTCCACAAACAAAAAGTGAGGATAAATGTATAACAAATGTCCACAAACAAAAAGTGAGGATAAATGTATAACAAATGTCCACACACAAAAAGTGAGGATAAATGTACAACAAGTGTCCACAAACAAAAAGTGAGAATAAATGTATAACAAATGTCACGCTAGACAGAACATGTTTTCACACCGAGGACTTGCTAAGGGTGAAATCCAATGGCAACCAGACAATGTTTGAATCACGTTTGGAGTGTGCTCAACCAATCGATTGCTGTTTCTACATCACGTGAGCAGTCCATGTAGGCATCAAGATTTGTAGGTCATGCTTACCATGAAAATCATTATCCCCATCTTCTGATTAGTCATGGAATGTTTCCAATCAGTACAACTAGAGTCATTTGGACACCTTGTTCAAAAGTCAGCTTAACAAGCAATCGTCACATACGTCCATGGCCATCAGTGTAACGAAATCAGTTGTGCACTTTTCATAACAGTCGTTCTCTTCGGCAGTATCACTTCATTTCTTCATTTTCCTCACTCACCGTCCTATTATTTGGCATATTTTATGCACTTACATTTTTGCTCTGACTACTCCCTAGACTTGTTTACGTTTCGCCAGGTGAATCGTAATAATACAAGGCTAATTAGACAGGTCAGCAGTTAATACTTTTATCACTTTAGTCGTCTAGCCACCTTTGATTGAGACGATCTTTGTTGACAAGGTGGTCGCGCACGATCGATGGAAAGAAAGCCAGATTGGCTGTCTAAGAAATCCGTCTGAGGAATGTACGCAAACACAGGTGATATATGTAATCGCTTCCGCTGGACCATCTTTGTATCAAGATTACAGATAACCTGTCAGATGAGACAATTTGGGCGGAAGGTATTAGCCCAGGAAATGAGTTCACCGATATGTTTGTGAGTTTGCATTAAAAGTGCAATGGGAAGTATTACGACATATGTGGAAGAGGTCACGCGTTTAAATTTTAAAATTGATATTTTAAAACTCGCGGGGAAAGAAATGCTTTAACACCCCGACCTACATAGTTCTAAAGAGCTTACCATTGGTTTAATTTGAGAGCCGGAATAGACTTTGACTTTCATTGGCAAGTTGGTCTAAAAGTACAATCTGGAATTTGAACTGAGAAAAGGAAATATAATCTAGCGAAATCGGGGACACAAATCAGACTGCATCGCAACGTCAAATTAGCAACTCCTAGGAGCCAGAGAGACATCGGACTAGAATTCCAAAATTAAAAGTGACAGATCAAAGTATTTGGACGTCTTTATACCTTAAAAGAGAATCCGCATTTTTAAATACAAAGACTGGATACTTAAGGAAACAGAAGCACAAGGATCGGACAAAGAATTCCAAAATTATAAGTGACAGATCAGAGTTTTTGGGCAACTTTGAAACTTAAAAGTAAACCGGCATTTTTAAATACAAAGACTGGATACTTAAGGAATCAGAATCAAGTAATAAGAGGAGTAATAAAATGTCCCATGCCAGTGTTTGAAGCATCTACTCAAAGTGCTATGTCCATACATCTGTGCAAGGAGATTGTATATCCCATTTGGGGTAAGTTGTGAACCTATATTTTAAAAATGTGAATTTGACATGTTTTTCTTGCTAAGTGGTTATATATGAGGCTGGCAACCTCAACATATGAACATAGTATATTCATAAACCACTACAGCAAGCGCTGGTGATTGCTTCATGCTAGTTCATACAGAAAAGCGAAAGTAGCAGCAACCCCAGACTCCGAATGGAGCAGTAATGAGTGCATCCCATGTGCATCAAGTGTATAGTATCACTTTGTGAGATATGTGTACCTTGTTAATTGTAATTCAGGCAAATCATTGCATTCACGTTGTCCAAACACATATTTTCCCCGTTTAATACCCAGAAGAATATTGATGATTTCTAATCAACTTCCCTGAGTTACGCTGTGTATACTCAAAAGGTCTAATTATTCAGAGAGGCTAACATTGGTGGGTGGACAGAGAGACAATGCGCCTGTTAATCTTCCAACCCAGTTTACTTAGCAGAGGCATTGGCTATTTTTATTTTGCCTAAAGTTCGTGGTACGAAGCTGCAAGATTAAAGTTTCTTCGCCACTAGTGCGAGTCAAGAGCAGGGATTCAACACTAACCGCCTACATTGGACGAGTTGTGTGAAGAAGTGCCCTCATCACAAAAGAATTGACGAAACCACGGCTACAGGAGTCACGTAGACCAGCTAAGTTCTTATTAAAGGAAAAGCAAAATGACAATTTTTATATAAATCCTCACCCCTGGTCTCAGTGAAGACAATTTTATATACATCTAAAATTGACCATCATTCCATCGTTATTTTAACCCGTTAAAACTAATTGATTATTAAATTTGTTACATGTTATTTTAAAACAAAACAATCATAGTCGATTCAGTTATTATAGGTATGAAAGCAAACGTATGAGCAAGACTCTTTAATATATATACATCTAGACATATATTTACATCTATAGAGCAGATACTTATAACAGAATTTCGCTGGATTTATACCAGCTGGGGGCTTGAACGCAGAAGTCTGGGAAACTGAGACAACACCAACAGAGTGGAGTAAAGGAATAATTGTCAAATTGCCCAAGAAGGGCGACCTTGCAGACTGCAACAACTGGAGAGGAATTACTCTCCTCTCAGTTCCCAGTAAAATACTAGGCAGGATAATCATCCAGAGAATTTCAAAAGCAGTTGACCAAAAACTGAGGAAAGAACAAGCGGGTTTTAGAAAGAACAGAAGATGTGCAGATCATATATTCACCCTCAGGAACATTATAGAGCAGTGTTCAGAATGGCAGCGACAACTATACATTAACTTTGTTGATTTTGAAAAGGCTTTTGACAGCAAACAGAGGGACAGTCTATGGAAAATACTGAGGGCTTATGGAATTCCCAGCTGCACTGTTTCCATCATAAAAAGCCTTTATTCTAACTTTACATGCAGTGTTGGATTGAATAATCTAACTTTTGAAGTGAAAACAGGAGTACGACAGGGATGCCCCTTATCAACAACATTATTTTTGACAGCCATAGACTGGGTGATGCGCCAGACAACAGAGAGCAGTCCAAGAGGAAATAGATGGACAACGTTTTCTACACTGGAAGACCTGGAATATGCAGATGATATTGCACTACTCGCACAAACACATCAACACATCCAAGAAAAAAACCGATAGACTGAATAAGTATAGCCAGAAGGTTGGTCTGAACATCAATGTGAAGAAGACAGAGGTCATGACACTCAATTTGGGCAATCCTGAGCCAATAACAGTAAGGAACCAGAAGTTAGAACAGGCAGACACATTTATTTACCTAGGATGCATAGTAACACCTGATGGCGGAACAAGCAAGGACATTAACAACAGAATGAATAAAGCGAGAACAGCCTTTGCTAGTCTCAACAACATTTGGAAGTCTTCCCAGTACAGCACAAACACCAAATTAAGACTGTATGAGAGCTGTGTACTTTCTGTGCTTCTCTATGGTGCGGAATGCTGGAGAGTAACAGATAAGGAAATGTCGAAACTGTCCTCCTTCCACACAATCTGCCTAAGGAAAATTCTCCGAATCTTTTGGCCAAACACCATCAGCAACCAAGAATTACTTATTCGCAGCAACCAGGAGGACATGCATACCATCATAGCTGGCAGACTGTCGTGAGAAATTCTAATCCACATATATAAATTATCAGGTAAATGTAAAGCCTAACACATAAATTCAATAAAAGGAAAGAAGAATGGTAAAGAACAGTGCTGTCACAATGACTGTACTCGAAATCCCCCTTGTTTTCTCCTGCGTCTGCAAATTGTAACGTTTCACGTTGATAGTAAAAGCCTTCTGCAGCATACACGCGTTTCCCCAACACAATAAAATGTGTACTCCATTTCTAAGAAAAACCTTGAGATATGCAATCTGACCTAGATTTAAAATTCCATTCATGTCATTTTATACACTACGTTACCAAAAAACGAAGGACAGATGGACTAAAGATAGAAAGAAAGGGAGGGGCTGGAAGCAGGAACGCATGCAACACTAAACACGCGTCTCGCTATACAATTACTACCATCACGCGTGTAAGGCCACAAGCACTAGCTTTTTTCAAATCGACAGTGATAAAAAACACTACACACACGAGAGTTAGTTTTTAAAAACTCACAAAACGCTTATTAGGAAACATGACATTATACTGGTTTACGTTTGAAAACATTACAGTACCCAGACACCACATCGTATTCGAAGTAAACAGGAGGTAGAAGAAAATGCATATTTTGAACGCAGCCACTTAGCTCCTTTAAATTTGTATATTTGGGTTCCTTAGGACTTGCTGACAAAGAATATGTTAAACGTTACGCAAATAGTCTAGGAATTACCAAATTATAGCCAAAAGAAATAGTGAGGGATGTCAGACAACACCCAAAATCAGAATCGCTCAGTGGCAGATTTTCACCCCACCATTGTACGGGAAATGGGTCTCCATGTTAAATCCGATTTGATTGGAGCGCAATAAATGTAAGGCTAAACACGATTAGTCGGGCTATAAATACTATCTTTTGTTGTCAGGGGAAACGGGAGTAGGAGTACTTTTTTTCAAACGATTGGGTAAACATGGCACGATTGGTTAGACCCGCGAATATAGTCAATCAGAGGCGTCAGGTCACCACCACATGTTCAAATAAACTTACTACAGAACCAGTGCGTTGAGCACCAGTGCATATTTTTCTAAATAAAAGCCTGGGACATCGGCAGATCGAAGTTGTGCTATATTCATTGCCATTCAACGTAACTGTGTATTATTCCATGAACTGTGGTAAGCTTGATATATTCAATATCTTTTTAATGAAAATTGAATGTAAATTGATAATTTATGTCTGTATATATGTGTGGTTCATTAGCGAACATGAGGTAAAGCCTATATAGTGCTCCAACCTGAACAGAAGGTGTCGGAGGAAAGTAAAACTGCATGGAATTGCCAAACAGTAAACTGACACCTATATTATTGACTAGAAAGAAATAATGCTGGAATTGCAGAGGCGTGGTAACCACTAGGGAGGAATATACTGGTGTAAATTATTTCAGATGAAGCTGACAGTTGGCCTACCGCTCTGAACTCAGTGTTTGTTATGTATTGTGTTCAGTCTGTAAATGGATCATAAACTAGTTATGAAGTAGGAGGTACAACCTTCTTGTTTCAGGGACCGTGGTCCAAAAGTTATTGAGCAGCA
>JAMPIV010001130.1:0-72500 GCA_024509875.1 Oreohelix idahoensis
GTTCAGATTATTATCAATCCGACAGAGGGTTTTATAACTTCCGTCGTCATCGCTCTCCTTCGAATTCATATCGACGAGGTTATAGAGGATATTCACCTCATGATCGTGGGTATCACAGAGGCAGGGATTATGATGGTTCACATCAACACGGATACTATAAGCAGAGATCATCTTATGGTAGAGATGCCAGGAAGGATGACTCTACTGATTTTTATTATAGCAATAAAAAGTCAGTCAATAATAACAAAGGTAATGCCAGATCTCCGTCTAGAGACAAAAATAAACACAGACATGCAAATAGTTGCAGTGTTAAAAAGGAAAAAGGTAATGATGATAATGATCATGCGAACGCATGTATGGTAATGAATGATACATGTTATGAGTGTCAGTCGAAAAACAGATTAAAATCTACAATTACACTTGATTGTGGTCATTGTATGCCAACAATGTCGGCATGTGTAAATGTCGGTTATCTTACATTTCATCCCGGAATATTGGATGGTAAGGTAGTGAGAGTTTTACGGGACACAGGGTCTTCAACATAGGCATAAAGCACTCGCTTATCGAGCCCTCTGCTTTTACAGGCAAATCAGTTAAGTGTGTCACATTTGGTGGGAATATAGAAACTTTCCCTGTGGCACGAGTATATATTGATACTCCTTTTTACACAGGCACTGTCTATGCCTGCGGCTTGAGAGCACCCATAACTGAAATTATAATAGGAAACATACCAGGAGTTAAAGATTGCACTCCTGAGGAGATTGCAATGTGGGTTGAATCTCACCCACAGGTGGCAAATGCTGTTGTAACGAGAGCACAACAGTTAGCTACGGATATGGCTACACCACCTCTTCCTATAATAGATACAATTATGTCTCAAGTTGGCACTGTTTCACCTTCTGTTTTTGCAGAAAAACAGAAGAGTGACCCAAGTTTACAAGGATTGTTTAGCCGAGCAGAACAAAAAACTATTAAATACACAAGAGGGGCTAAACAATGGTTCAAGATAAAGAAATCAATACTCACTAGATATTATGATGATGGCAAAACAATTATACATCAAGTGATAGTACCTAAAGAATACAGACCATTGGTCCTACAAACAGGTCATGACTCCCCTATGGCAGGGCATATGGGGATCAAAAGAACATTGTTTCGTGTTACGTCACAATTTTATTGGCCTGGGGTTAATAAGGATACAAAGTTATACTGCAAATCTTGTACAACATGCCAAGGTATAGCACGTAAGGGCAGGTTCCATACGGCACCCTTACAGATTACGGACGTGCCTGAGAGACCTTTCAAAAAGATAGCAGTAGATATAGTGGGTCCGTTATCAATTGTTTCAAATAATGGATTTCGTTATATTTTAACTTGCGTAGATCTTTGCACGCGTTGGCCAGAGGCCATACCGTTGAAAACCATCACAACTGCATCTGTGTCTGATGCATTATTTTCGATATTTTGTCGAATCGGTTTTCCGGAAGAGATTTTGTCAGATCAAGGATCACAATTTACTTCCAACATTATGAGGGATTTAGAATCCATGCTATCTGTTCACCACTCGTTTTGTAGTGCGTATAGGCCTCAATCAAACGGTGTGTGCGAGCGCTACAATAGCACTCTAAAACAGATGTTATCTAAGATAACTGAAGAATGCCCTCGTGAATGGGATCGGCTTCTGCCGGCGGCCCTCTTCGCTTTTCGTGAAGTGCCCCACGAGAGCACGGGGTGGTCTCCGTTCGAATTGGTTTATGGTTCGAATCCGCGCGGACCAATGATGATACTCAAAGATTTGTTGATTGGAGCATCAATTGATACAGCCACTCGAAACAGCTACGAGTTAGTGATTGATCTCCGACAACGAATCATCGATGCGTGCACTTATGCATCCCAGAGTATAAAATCAGCCACTCAACGATCACGATTATTACATAATCAAAAGAGAATATTAAGATCATTTAAACCAGGGGAAAAAGTTGGTTGTTGCTACCTCATAACGATAACAAATTACTGATATCATGGCAAGGTCCATTTGATGTTATCAAACAAGTCACAGATGTTGACTACTCGGTAAACGTTAGAGGAAAAATCAAAACCTTCCACGTCAACATGCTAAAATTAGCAGTTGAAAGACCACAGGAATTAATTCCTGTCATTAACTCTATTGATGATTCTTCACATCATACTGCTTCTTTTGCAGTTGTTCATGAAGAAGATACTACTTCGTCTATCCCTTTACAATTTCAACTACCTTCTTTGCAATCATCGGAATCTTGGAAAGACGTGACTATTTCTTCGTCACTGTCTTCTTCTCAACAAGATCAAGTTCGGGATATTCTCATTTCTTTCAATGATGTTCTCACCGACCTTCCAGGTCAGACATCGCTTATATCCCATGATATTACTCTTACTGATTATAAACCTATCAAACTCAGACCCTATCCTATATCTTTACACCACAAAGATAGGGTAGAGAAAGAGTTAAAGGAGATGATACGTTTAGGTGTGATATCTCCTTCGGAATCACCATATGCATTCCCAATGGTGATTGTTAAAAAGAAGGATGATTCTTTACGCATTTGTATTGATTTTAGGCGATTGAACAAAATTACAATCACAGACGGTGAGCCTATGCCACTTTTAGATGATCTTTTGTCAGAATTATCTAATGCTACCTTCTTTAGCAAACTAGATCTCTCTAAAGGCTACTGGCAAATTCCTCTTGCCGAAAATGCCAAACCTTACACAGCTTTCACAACTCCTTTTGGGCTCTACCAATGGAATTATATGTGTTTTGGGTTGGTAAATGCGCCAGCGACGTTTGTGCGCATGATGCGCCGCCTTCTTGGCGATCGTAAAGATGTCATCACGTACATCGATGACATCTGCCTATTTCATGACTCGTGGGAAGACCATATTGATGGTTTAACTTCCCTTCTACATACGTTACGTATGCATGGTTTGACTGTGCGACCTTCAAAGGTCCAAATAGGTTGTCAGGAAATTTCTTTTCTTGGTCACCGAATAGGTAACCACAAACTGTATCCTGACGACAATACAGTCAAAAGAATTCTTGAGATTTCTACCCCTTCTACTAAGAAACAAGTTAGAAGCCTTTTAGGCCTAATAAACTATTACCATAAGTTCATCCCGCATTTCGCACAACTATCTACACCTTTGTCCGCACTGTTGACCAAAGGTAGTCCTAATAAGGTACGTTGGGACAAAGATTGCGAAAGCGCTTTGGTAACAATTAAGAAATTATTTAGCAATGCACCTATTTTGTTATTACCGAATATACGTATTCCATTCATACTCCAATCAGATGTCTCGAGTTACTCCATGGGTGGTTGTTTGCTGCAATGTTACAAGGAAACACTCCATCCATGTTTCTATGTGTCGAGGAAACTGACTCCAGCTGAACAGAAGTATGCGACAGGGGAACGTGAGCTCCTGTCTATGGTCTGGTGCCTGGAGAAGCTGTCAAGATATCTCATCGGCACGCACTTTTACATTATGACAGACCATAGTCCTCTTACTTACATAACAGCTAGAACAATGCGTAACGCTAGAATAATGGTATTTGTTAATTCAAGAATTTTCATTTACAATTCTGCCTATTGCTGGCTCAGACAATAACTTGGCAGATCTTTTATCGCGCAACGTCTTTGAGAAGAAATTGAATTAACTCTTTAGTCACCATGTTGACAAGTGCTATTATTAATGTCATAAAATTTAATGTGTCTACTTAATGATTATCATACTTATAAGTAGGTAGTACTAATATTGATATGTTTGGGAGACGGGCGTCTTCTCCATCACTATCATCCGTGCCACAAGTGTCACGTTTGGAAGTGAGGGGGATGATGTTGAGGATTGCTTCATGTATGCAGCATGGCGCATTCCTCAAATGATTATATCTCCGCGACGATCCGATGATGTTTCATGCTTACAGACATTTGATTTGAATCCATGGCTGTATCAAACGAATAGAGATATATCTCATCGACCGATGTCGATGATTGTTGCATGTGTGCAAGCATTTGAGTTTGGCCAACTCGGATTGCTGCACCATGGAACATCGCAATTGAATATATATTAACGACGTAGTATGCATATCTCTATGCATGACGCGTGTGTCTTTGTAAGGACATTCGACTTGTGGGTTTTGACCCGAACGGCAGTGTGTTTTAGAAGTGTGGCCATTGCCACTTATATTGTGTGGTATAACCACTGGAAAGTGTGTGGCGTAGTCCACTTTTGAATTGTGTGGCTGGGAAGCCATTTGAGCAGTGTATTTCTTGAACCAAACGTAAGTCGTAGTAGGAATAACGCAGTTTGCATAATTATGGCAGATTAGCCTGGCGTGGTATGCCAAAGGAACATTATGTTACTAGCAATAGCGTAAGACTAGTATAGATGGATATTGTACAGCTAGCGGCAAGCGTAAGCCTAGTGTAACGGATATTAAACGACTAGCAGTAGACGTAAGCCTAGCATAATAAGTGTATTGCTGACTAGCAGGATAGTTAAGTCTAGTTAGCCTCTGAATTTATGCCAAAGGACATTGGCCGTTAAAAAGGAACTGACCTCTAACCAGGACTCTAGATAGAGATTGTGAACATGTGCTTATGAAATAATGAGAACTCTTACAGATCGTACATGAATGTGATGTGACTTTTGTTCCCATGTAGTTGGTGTCTGCTCATGGTATGAAATAACTAATTAAATATTTTGAGTCGTCAAAATCACAGTGTTATCAACTATCGTATTCGGAGTTGAGTTAAATGCTATTCATCCTCAACTGATCATGACCAGTGATGATTAATGTCTTAACACGCTGCATCTCACACTGCCAATATAATTAATAAGACAAGAGACTAATACAGGTCAGTCAAGGGTCGAATTTAATATGAAACACATTCAGCACATAATGAATCACAAGGGTTTAAGCAGACATTATCGATACCAACGAACAGTATTACGGAATCCTACAAAAGTGATAAGAACCCGAGGGACTTTGACTCTATAAACTGAATACGAATATAATAACTTGGTCATCCTCAAATACTAGAAGTCATCGAAGCACCCAGAACATACTGGGATCCCGAGAAGCCCGTAACATTCTGGTGTCAGAAAGTGTCTGGATTTCGTGAATACTGGATTCCCCCCTTCAAGTATCGAATAAAGTCAAAAATGATGATGAACGTTATGAAGGCAAAATCATTCTTTCAAGCCTAACCGGCAACTGAAATGCGCAGGACAGAAAGTGACGTCACTACATCGATGCCGTCAACTCTAGCAGACAACATTGCTTGAGAATCTGAAATTTTTCTTCCATCAAAGAGACTGATTCACGCAGATAGAACGGTAATCTTCCACTCAAGAACCTGAACCAGTGGAGAATGTATCTCTTCATCAAAGTCATCTGAAGCTGCGACGCAGATCGTTTGAAGAAACTACGTTTGAAGACCGAAGCAATACTTTCAAACGGTTACCCTGCTGCGAAGGTCAAGGTCTACCATCAATGGACCTCAGCTGTTGAAGACAAGTTGCTTTAGAATTACATGCATTCATGTATTTCTCAGAGGGACAACTAAACAGATAAGTTCTTGATTTTACTAGAGCGCTTGAACATTATCATATTGTCCTTGTATTATCTTTGGTCTACAGTTCATCATCACTTGACTTACTTTTTTACTATCATCTGTGTTTCCCCATTCATGTTTTTCGTATATTCGTATATTCGTATTGTTTAATATTGACTGGAATTTTCCCAGGAAAGCTTCAGTGAATGTTAACTTCTATTAGATTTGCATGCTTATTTTACTAACTGAGGATCTGACTGATTATATTTTTTCTTTTGAGTCAGGGAATAAATGTTTCTTCAGTTAGTATTATAACCATATTTTGTGTGATTAGCAGTTTCGTCAATTGAATTACGTCCTCTTTATTTACATAACCTACTTTCAGTACTGTTGACAATTGTTGTCGTGTGTGATCTAAAACTTCTTTGTCTACACGTTTGTCTAAGACGACTTGTCTTGTTATATTTTTGTAATGTAAATTCTTTTCTTTCTTTTACTCATTACTGTTTATAAGTCTTCTTTATTTACTTTATAAGTGTAAAGTGTTGTTGTATAACTGAAAAATCATTTCATTGTCACTCATTTGATTGTTTTCACTGTCTTTGTCACATGTTCTTGTAACTTGTTTGTTATTGATTAATATTCATGTACATATTATAGCGAGTTCTATAATCCTGGTGTATATTATAGACTATTGAAGGTACTCAGAAACCTATTATCATGTCTACACTACAGGAATTCATTGATATTGGAAAAAGTTATGGAAAATCAGGGGCGGAACTACAAAGTTTTGCAGATACAAAATATGATGAATATTTATCGCGTCTGGAAAGAATGGAACAGCGCGAAATGACTAAACGAGCTGATGAGCTTAGGAGGTTTGAATTAACCCAAGAAAGGGAATTGAAGGAAAAAGAAATATCCATGAAATTGGAATTAGAACGACTGACTATAGCTCAACAAGAAAAGACAGAGAGCAGAAAGATAAGGAATAGCTCAACGTGATAAAGAATTAGCTCAACAAGAAAAAGACAGAGAATTTTGAAAGAATGGCACAACGAGATAAAGAATTAGCTCACAACGAGATAAAGAAATGGAATTAAGGAGAATGGAACTTATGCAACTGGATCAAGCACATAAAAATGCCATGGAAATGGAAACATTAAAACTTCATGCAGAAAAAGAAAAAGCTTTAGAATTAGCTAAAGTGCAGTCTGAACAGACTAAGACTGCGGCTGCTACAAATATTTTTTATCCTAAGTTAAAAATGCCACATTTTGACCAGACTCGCGATTGTGTTGACTCTTTCCTATCTAGATTCATCATCAAGGTCACAGCTCTGAACATACCCAAAGAAAGATGGAGCAGTCTTTTACTTGATTTTTTGACTGGTGACTCACTTAAATGTTTCATGAGTCTTGATGAGAAGAGCAGAAGCGATTTCGATGTCGTAAAAGAGGTATTACTAAGACGTTTCCAGTTAACTGAGTCTGGATTCAGAGATCGCTTTCATGCTGCAAAACCAAGCAAGGATGCAGATTTTGGTGAATTCATTGCATCTATTAAACATTTCCTTAGCAGATGGATTGATTTATCAGGTATAAATAAAACATATGAAGGTGTTATAGATCTCATGCTGCGAGATAAAGTTTTATCCGCATGCAGCACTGAATTAGAAGCATTTTTACAGGAAAGACATCCTAATTCTATTGATGAGTATGAAAAACTCGGAAGACAGTATCAAACCGCACATCAGAATAAAGATCTTCATAGATCGACTATTCGAGATCCTATGCCTGTATGCGCGGTACAACATGATCACAGACCTCGATCGAAGAGCTTTGATGGACGTTGTCGTTCAGATTATTATCAATCCGACAGAGGTTTTTATAACTTCCGTCGTCATCGCTCTCCTTCGAATTCATATCGACGAGGTTATAGAGGATATTCACCTCATGATCGTGGGTATCACAGAGGCAGGGATTATGATGGTTCACATCAAAAAGGATACTATAAGCAGAGATCATCTTATGGTAGAGATGCCAGGAAGGATGACTCTACTGATTTTTATTATAGCAATAAAAAGTCAGTCAATAATAACAAAGGTAATGCCAGATCTCCGTCTAGAGACAAAAATAAACACAGACATGCAAATAGTTGCAGTGTTAAAAAGGAAAAAGGTAATGATGATAATGATCATGCGAACGCATGTATGGTAATGAATGATACATGTTATGAGTGTCAGTCGAAAAACAGATTAAAATCTACAATTACACTTGATTGTGGTCATTGTATGCCAACAATGTCGGCATGTGTAAATGTCGGTTATCTTACATTTCATCCCGGAATATTGGATGGTAAGGTAGTGAGAGTTTTACGGGACACAGGGTCTTCAACGATAGGCATTAAGCACTCGCTTATCGAGCCCTCTGCTTTTACAGGCAAATCAGTTAAGTGTGTCACATTTGGTGGGAATATAGAAACTTTCCCTGTGGCACGAGTATACATTGATACTCCTTTTTACACAGGCACTGTCTATGCCTGCGGCTTGAGAGCACCCATAACTGAAATTATAATAGGAAACATACCAGGAGTTAAAGATTGCACTCCTGAGGAGATTGCAATGTGGGTTGAATCTCACCCACAGGTGGCAAATGCTGTTGTAACGAGAGCACAACAGTTAGCTACGGATATGGCTACACCACCTCTTCCTATAATAGATACAATTATGTCTCAAGTTGGCACTGTTTCACCTTCTGTTTTTGCAGAAAAACAGAAGAGTGACCCAACTTTACAAGGATTGTTTAGCCGAGCAGAACAAAAAACTATTAAATACACAAGAGGGGCTAAACAATGGTTCAAGATAAAGAAATCAATACTCACTAGATATTATGATGATGGCAAAACAATTATACATCAAGTGATAGTACCTAAAGAATACAGACCATTGGTCCTACAAACAGGTCATGACTCCCCTATGGCAGGGCATATGGGGATCAAAAGAACATTGTTTCGTGTTACGTCACAATTTTATTGGCCTGGGGTTAATAAGGATACAAAGTTATACTGCAAATCTTGTACAACATGCCAAGGTATAGCACGTAAGGGCAGGTTCCATACGGCACCCTTACAGATTACGGACGTGCCTGAGAGACCTTTCAAAAAGATAGCAGTAGATATAGTGGGTCCGTTATCAATTGTTTCAAATAATGGATTTCGTTATATTTTAACTTGCGTAGATCTTTGCACGCGTTGGCCAGAGGCCATACCGTTGAAAACCATCACAACTGCATCTGTGTCTGATGCATTATTTTCGATATTTTGTCGAATCGGTTTTCCGGAAGAGATTTTGTCAGATCAAGGATCACAATTTACTTCCAACATTATGAGGGATTTAGAATCCATGCTATCTGTTCACCACTCGTTTTTGTAGTGCGTATAGGCCTCAATCAAACGGTGTGTGCGAGCGCTACAATAGCACTCTAAAACAGATGTTATCTAAGATAACTGAAGAATGCCCTCGTGAATGGGATCGGCTTCTGCCGGCGGCCCTCTTCGCTTTTCGTGAAGTGCCCCACGAGAGCACGGGGTGGTCTCCGTTCGAATTGGTTTATGGTTCGAATCCGCGCGGACCAATGATGATACTCAAAGATTTGTTGATTGGAGCATCAATTGATACAGCCACTCGAAACAGCTACGAGTTAGTGATTGATCTCCGACAACGAATCATCGATGCGTGCACTTATGCATCCCAGAGTATAAAATCAGCCACTCAACGATCACGATTATTACATAATCAAAAGAGAATATTAAGATCATTCAAACCAGGGGAAAAAGTTTGGTTGTTGCTACCTCATAACGATAACAAATTACTGATATCATGGCAAGGTCCATTTGATGTTATCAAACAAGTCACAGATGTTGACTACTCGGTAAACGTTAGAGGAAAAATCAAAACCTTCCACGTCAACATGCTAAAATTAGCAGTTGAAAGACCACAGGAATTAATTCCTGTTATTAACTCTATTGATGATTCTTCACATCATACTGCTTCTTTTGCAGTTGTTCATGAAGAAGATACTACTTCGTCTATCCCTTTACAATTTCAACTACCTTCTTTGCAATCATCGGAATCTTGGAAAGACGTGACTATTTCTTCGTCACTGTCTTCTTCTCAACAAGATCAAGTTCGGGATATTCTCATTTCTTTCAATGATGTTCTCACCGACCTTCCAGGTCAGACATCGCTTATATCCCATGATATTACTCTTACTGATTATAAACCTATCAAACTCAGACCCTATCCTATATCTTTACACCACAAAGATAGGGTAGAGAAAGAGTTAAAGGAGATGATACGTTTAGGTGTGATATCTCCTTCGGAATCACCATATGCATTCCCAATGGTGATTGTTAAAAAGAAGGATGATTCTTTACGTATTTGTATTGATTTTAGGCGATTGAACAAAATTACAATCACAGACGGTGAGCCTATGCCACTTTTAGATGATCTTTTGTCAGAATTATCTAATGCTACCTTCTTTAGCAAACTAGATCTCTCTAAAGGCTACTGGCAAATTCCTCTTGCCGAAAATGCCAAACCTTACACAGCTTTCACAACTCCTTTTGGGCTCTACCAATGGAATTATATGTGTTTTGGGTTGGTAAATGCGCCAGCGACGTTTGTGCGCATGATGCGCCGCCTTCTTGGCGATCGTAAAGATGTCATCACGTACATCGATGACATCTGCCTATTTCATGACTCGTGGGAAGACCATATTGATGGTTTAACTTCCCTTCTACATACGTTACGTATGCATGGTTTGACTGTGCGACCTTCAAAGGTCCAAATAGGTTGTCAGGAAATTTCTTTTCTTGGTCACCGAATAGGTAACCACAAACTGTATCCTGACGACAATACAGTCAAAAGAATTCTTGAGATTTCTACCCCTTCTACTAAGAAACAAGTTAGAAGCCTTTTAGGCCTAATAAACTATTACCATAAGTTCATCCCGCATTTCGCACAACTATCTACACCTTTGTCCGCACTGTTGACCAAAGGTAGTCCTAATAAGGTACGTTGGGACAAAGATTGCGAAAGCGCTTTGGTAACAATTAAGAAATTATTTAGCAATGCACCTATTTTGTTATTACCGAATATACGTATTCCATTCATACTCCAATCAGATGTCTCGGGTTACTCCATGGGTGGTTGTTTGCTGCAATGTTACAAGGAAACACTCCATCCATGTTTCTATGTGTCGAGGAAACTGACTCCAGCTGAACAGAAGTATGCGACAGGTGAACGTGAGCTCCTGTCTATGGTCTGGTGCCTGGAGAAGCTGTCAAGATATCTCATCGGCACGCACTTTTACATTATGACAGACCATAGTCCTCTTACTTACATAACAGCTAGAACAATGCGTAACGCTAGAATACACCGATGGTATTTGTTAATTCAAGAATTTTCATTTACAATTCTGCCTATTGCTGGCTCAGACAATAACTTGGCAGATCTTTTGTCGCGCAACGTCTTTGAGAAGAAATTGAATTAACTCTTTAGTCACCATGTTGACAAGTGCTATTATTAATGTCATAAAATTTAATGTGTCTACTTAATGATTATCATACTTATAAGTAGGTAGTACTAATATTGATATGTTTGGGAGACGGGCGTCTTCTCCATCACTATCATCCGTGCCACAAGTGTCACGTTTGGAAGTGAGGGGGATGATGTTGAGGATTGCTTCATGTATGCAGCATGGCGCATTCCTCAAATGATTATATCTCCGCGACCGATGTCGATGATTGTTGCATGTGTGCAAGCATTTGAGTTTGGCCAACTCGGATTGCTGCACCATGGAACATCGCAATTGAATATATATTAACGACGTAGTATGCATATCTCTATGCATGACGCGTGGGTCTTTGTAAGGACATTCGACTTGTGGGTTTTGACCCGAACGGCAGTGTGTTTTAGAAGTGTGGCCATTGCCACTTATATTGTGTGGTATAACCACTGGAAAGTGTGTGGCGTAGTCCACTTTTGAATTGTGTGGCTGGGAAGCCATTTGAGCAGTGTATTTCTTGAACCAAACGTAAGTCGTAGTAGGAATAACGCAGTTTGCATAATTATGGCAGATTAGCCTGGCGTGGTATGCCAAAGGAACATTATGTTACTAGCAATAGCGTAAGACTAGTATAGATGGATACTGTACAGCTAGCGGCAAGCGTAAGCCTAGTGTAACGGATATTAAACGACTAGCAGTAGACGTAAGCCTAGCATAATAAGTGTATTGCTGACTAGCAGGATAGTTAAGTCTAGTTAGCCTCTGAATTTATGCCAAAGGACATTGGCCGTTAAAAAGGAACTGACCTCTAACCAGGATTTCTTGATTCCCCGTACTTTAGTGAAGTTTCTCGCTTCATTTAGTATTATGTATAGTTACAATATAAACTCACCTTTCCCAATGCCAATCAAACTATAAAAGTTTATCATCATAATTTATCACGAAATGAAGCTCAGCTCAGATTCAGCACTCTACAACGAGTGGAATATACGATACGGATTTTGAGCGTCAACGATCGAAAAGCTACAATAAATCAATCAACCAATACCCTTTAGCTCCCCAAGGAGCATAGGCCTTCAACAAACACATGCCAAGTCTTCCTGTCCTGTGCCATCCGCTCAAATTCTTTCCATGTTTTCCTCATAATTTTCACCTATCCAGTTCTCTTCTCCATGTGTTTTTTTGGTCTACCTCTGCCTCTCTTTCCCTGTGGATTCCAGAACAAGGACTGCTTTGTAATGCTCTCAACTTGTCCATGTTTGTTGAAGATTTTTGGTAAAAAGCTTTTTACGGGATGGGGTAAGCAGCCCCATGCCCAACCCTCCTTAGTCGCTTTTTTACGATATGCGTAGTAGGTTACAGTGTTACTATTCTTTGCTCCCCTTTCGGGCCCTGGTAACACACGGGTGGAAAAGCTACAAATACATAAATCTTATGTCGAGTTCAATAAAAGTGGGAAATAAGCGCTAGTCGTTTTCAGTAACAGAAAAAACATAACGCAGCGATGCGGGCTACTACCATACCTGCGAATATATGGATGCACTTCATCAGCAAGGTTAAATACCTGTCATAAATTTAGCATCAAGAGCGATGTATATAAAACTGCAGTAATGCTGTAAAATGAAAAATGCCAAACCGTCAAGACAGTTTGCGATAACATCCGGAGTAAGGCATCAGCAGCGAGGAGCACACGTCTTCAATTTCCTAATACTCGTGGCTGAACGCTCAGCAGTGAATATGAGTATAATGTGTAAATTTCGTACCATTTAGAGTTAGGGTTAGGATTAGGGTTAACCCTAATCCTAACCTAATCCTAACCCTAATACTAACTCTAAATGGTACGAAACTACAAACATTATACACATATTCACTGCTGAACGTTTTTTGTGTGTGTGTGTGGTCTCCTACTTTTCTTGCCCTGAGGATTCCATAACAAGCACTGTCCTGTAATGCTATTAACTAGTTTTGTCAGTGTATGCTCTATCCAGTGTCAGAGTCAGACTCCACTTAAAAAAAAAACGATCGACTCCACAACTCCACAGCCCTGTATACAACAGGGCAGCATGGATATTTCAGTTGAATATTCTTAAAACTTACGTTTGTGTTGGACTTGATTTCTCTTGATCTCCATATAATTCCCAGTGCAATGAAAGTTCCTCTGGTATTTTTTATTCTTATTCTGATACCATTGTCTGTCCCGCCAGTTTTGTCTGTATTGCTACTTACTTTAGCAGATTATTCCGTAGGGGAGTGAAGTATTACAGACTTCACTATACTAGGTCCAGCATCGAGAGGTGGGGTGACCAGTTCCCTTCCTAGCTACCTTTTCCTTCCCTCTGATGTGCAAAGTCAGGTACCCATTTACAGCTGGGCAGACTGAAGCGTGTCGATACCGTGAATCGAACCCGGCACCTTTGCAGCGAGAAACCAGCGCTCTAACCACTGTCACAGATGAAAATAGTGCAGCAGTAATCATCCACTTTTGCCCCTCCCCATCTAGAGTATACTTTTGCTACATGAACGAAGGATTCACCAGTTTAATTAACACGGGGGCCATCTGGCAATCAAGCCCTATGTGAAACAGAGAGCGAAGCGCGGAGCATGGCGTAATAGATTCTTTGATCAGGGGAACACACGATATTCAGTGAGACGGACCTTGGATTGTAAAACTTTCAGGTGAAAATTGCGTAGCTGATTTTCGGCAAGGCGGAGATGATGAAAGTCAAGAGGTGGTAAAATTACCTTTGATTCAAGAAATCGAACGGCAAATTGGCTCGGGTCTGGCAGTAGGTGTGACTTTCGCATTAGAGAACGATTGAACGGAATTTTTCAATATATACCATGTCTCTCCGATAGCCATGATCAGTTGCCAGAAATCTATCTGAATTCACTAGCTCGTTATCTTAAGATTTCTCGTACAGAGTGAAAATTAATAGATTCCGTGGAATGTTTCATTTTTCTGATTGCGGTAATTTATATACTAGATTTGAAGTGATTTAGTGTGTTTAAAGTTTTCAATATATATTTCACTGAGATTTTCTGTGCTAATTAAATAACTTATAGCTAACTTTCCAGCCGTAAAGTAAATGTAATTACTCGCTATTTTTCCAGTAAGAGATGTTTTAAATTGACTAGTACTCACATTAAATAACTGTCTACTGACGGCATATATTATTTACTTCTATCCATTTTATGTAATTTTATAAATGACTAGTGTTCATATCACGCGTTAAAAGAACGATAGGATAAGCTAGACACGTGTGTTTTAAATCTAATTTATAACAGAGTGGTGTTGAGGTCCTATTTTTAACACGTGTTAGATATGATATTGATAATTTGGTTAAATGTTTATATGTTCTTTTCCTAAAATATAAGCTGATCAAACCTGAGTACTAGCGCTATTTTCTTATGGCGATATGAACTTATGATAATACGAACTAATAATATTATAAGCATCCAAGAATATTTAATATTGATGAGCTTCTTGCTGTGACCTGTGCGGTCCAATTTTCCTCATTTTCCTGAGAGAAACCAGAATAGAACCATTGAATTATAATATTAACTGGGCCAGAACTATTACCACATTTACTTATATATATATATATATATATATATATATATATATATATATATATATATATATATATATATATATATATATATATATATATATATATATATATATATATATATATATATTGTCACAACGTTACCCCTGTGAGGGTAACCAAAGAGAGTTATCTGTGAGGTGCCGGCTTTGTCAATGGCTCAGATTCGCCTGGCACCCGGTTGAAGATGAGCAGCAGGAGTGGAGAAGGTGAATATAAGACTTTGGGATGAGTTCCCAGCATATAGCCCCAGTGATTCTGGATCTCGTGACATATACCTCCTACCACTCTATCTCCCTCTCTATATTATAATACTAACGAGCCCCCACTCCCCTATTACACTGAGTGAACAGAAGAGAAAGAGAAGAAGAACAGTATGTCTCTTTCGCACACTTTCGTTCCTTCTCTATATATGTAATAACGTGTGTGGGTAATGTAACCACAACTACAACGTTTATTAAAATACTGAAATATAACAACATTCAGTTACAACAATACAAATGTAATAAGAACTAACCTAACTATGCCTGGAAAAGAAGATAATAGTTAGGCAAAAAATACACTCACTAAACTTAAGTCTACACGATGTGATGATGATGATGAATTAACCTAATCTTAACCCCAACAAAAAAGGATATCTTGATTCGGGGCTCGGAATGACTGTCAATAAAACTCTGGGAATTTGTATACACGGGCAAGTCTTAGTCTGCATTCAATAACACTGGACGGTCCACTGGATTTCGTCAGGTGTCGATGGCCTGTTCTTTTTGTCGCTCACAAAGCGAGTGTTGACATTGCGCCGCGTGTCTGAGCTGGCGTGTTCCTATGTTGTTGTTTAAACAATGTTATGCGGTGGAGACTTCCGCTGATATAGGCGCTGGTTTACAAAGATGTCCCTGTGTGGACAGCTCTTTAGAAGATATTGGTCTCTGCGTGGGTGGCTGATGATGGTGGAAAGCAGGTTATATCTTGGTATTCCTTTGGCGCATAAACCCCCTGGAGGGAGTAAAGTGGGTGCCGTTAATTACATGTGAGACTTTGCATGGTGTTTATTGCAATCTGTACTTATGAGTATGCGATATAATATTATAATAAACGTGACTGGTATTTACAGTGTTATATTTATTTATATATATGGGAAATATGTATATATAATTTGACTGAGGTTAAGATATAATGATATAAGGTACAAATCTATATTACACTAACCTTGATGTCCATATCATGAATTTCACTGACACTTGGCCTGAATCTTCCTCGTGAAATATGGAACCAGTATATGCGGGCGGAATGATTTTTCATACCATTGCCCGAACGATAGATTTCGTTCAGTATATACTGTCTGAATCGCCTAGGGCTATTTTTCGGGTCGCTTCTTGGGTCATGTGAAAATTCGTTTGTTTTCCTTTCGTCAGACATTCAGTCCTCATTCCTGGGTACATTTCCTGTAATATTTTTCTATTATCGTTTCCTTGTTGTTCCTCTCCCAGACAACTGTCTGTGTGCGTCCTTTGGGGCACGTACAGTGTTGTTCTTCTCGTTATAATTTCGTATTCATACTGCTTTCATGTTGTCCTTGTGCAGACTTTAAGTCTCCCTTAGTCACAACAATACTTGGTTAACACTGGCCCTGTGTAAACATATCCGCAACTTAGTATCAATTATTCCGATAGTCTGTTGGTGCAATGTCCGCCTGTTGTGAAAACATTTCAGGTGAATGATGTTGCGTGTTGTCTCAGTGTTCTGTAAACATTTCTTGTAAAATTAGTGGGTTTCCCACGACGGTCTGGTATGCACACAATGGGTATAGAAACGAAATACAAACTCATTCGTCTCTCGCGACATATATATATATATATATATATATATATATATATATATATATATATATATATATATATATATATATATATATATATATATATATATCATCAGCCAACTGTGGCAATATATTGTCAGCAACATTTGTGTAACTTAAGCCTAGCGTTTCCGCCACCTGAGGCTAAACAACCTAGGAACTGTATATGTTCTATTTATTCTACATTGGCGATCCCCACGCATGAACCTTACTCCAACCAACTGAAGGCATAGATAACTTATTGTATCCAGTACAAATTTAACACCGAATCTAGCGACTCCTGTGAAATTTGCAGTCAGCAACTACGGAGAGTCTGGGGCTGCATTTGGCAAACTTAAATTTGACACTAAATATATATATTACTTATTAGTGTATTTCCTTGGAATGCCTGCGACAACTACTGAGGTAAGTGTATCTGAAAGTGACCACTGCGTGTATGTGAATTGAATGAACAGAGAAAGAAACTTATGTCTTTTGTTAACATCATATACTTATATGGTTTCTTCTTTCTTTTTTTTATCTCAATAATCTGATTAGTCACGGGATAGTTTTACATTAGGAACCTATTCTTTTCCCACACTGACTATTTCATAACTTATTGTTAACCTTTGATCTTTTTGGGTTAATTAACCTCTGTTGGGATCGTCCTTTCTTGTCCTTTACCAGAGGGGAGAACCTATTTGATTAATTTTCATTTTGTCTGTAAACCATAATCTAGTGATGTGTATGCTGATTGTTGTGATCTTTTATTGATAATAAACTTTATTAAACCTGTAGTTATCGTGTCGGTCAACCTCTATCCACTATATGTTATACTCGTAGTTTGTTTTTCACGTTTGTGCGTATTTGTCACAGAATTTTGGTCATGCGAGTGCAGTGTAACTTGTATTTTCGTACAAGGAGAGAAAGTGCGTCTGATTTAAATATCGTCGTCCAGATAGGTTGGATTAGATAAATTATTCTATCCAGAGACTGTCCTTTCTCTTACACGATCACCATGTGATAAAACTATATTTTACCCCTTACTTTCACATTGTCATCACTATCACCTCTGCTCAGACAGGGCTATACACATCTATTACCTATCTGATAAATCATACACGACAACCACTCTGTCAATCGGACGCTAGTATTGCTACTTACGGATATATAAACCAAGCAAATTATTAGACAATATTGTTAGAGTACTAAGTGACCCAGCTGCTACAGTAGACTTGGCAAGGTTGAAGGTGAACAGCGAAATCAGGCCGATTTCAACAAATACGTATTCTGATAGCAAGAAAGTCAGCACATCCCAAACCAAATGTTAGCTTACGAAATATCCTTTAAGGTGCATATGACTGTGAGATGGCAGTAGATCTACCTTGGCGAGGAACACACCTGGAAATTATTAAGATGTCTAGCTCAAAGACAACCAGATACAGTGCTACACTTATTGTCGCACCAGATGATAATGAATTGAGCTGACATTGTTATTTCACTTCAGATTAATGAGCCGCGCTCATTCAAATTGGCCAAATACAACGATGCTGTCACTCCATTGAGACATGACGGGTTCACAGCTGAAGTCATAGCTGTAGAAGTGCAAGAGGTCTAGTGGTTGCCTCGTTGTATGATCTACTGAAACAATTAAGCCTCAAAGAACAATCAAGCACAAGGACAGTCAAGAGGTCTCGTGCTGGCTGTGGAGCGACCATACCGGGTTATGGAATTATATACAGCAATATGTTTACTTTATCAATTGCCTTAAGTTGGCAGTACGCATAAAACCAGAAATGAAAGTTAGAAGTTGGAACCAAGGTTTAATTCCCAGAGTTGGCGGGAAAACACAACAGAAGGCCGACACCTAGGACTCATGATCCAAGTGGCCCGCTCCCCTTACAGTGTAGAGAAGATAAATAGGCCAAAACAATTATCCGACGGGTGACTCTTCCTATTATCATATTGCCCCTTGTAGGGGCTTTGCGTAGCGTTTCTCCATCATCATAATATCAACATCAAACTGATCATTGACCCTAAACAAAGGAAAAAATAAATTAGCATTTCTCAAGTGAGATGTGTGAGAAACTTTGTTAATGAGACAGAGGAAGAGGTGAGGGACACCGACAGAACAGTATCAGTGGTGGAGTACATTGAGAACCTGAGGGTCAGATGCTGTGGACACCTTCTGGGGATGGATCTCAGTCAGCCAACAAAACGGATGCAAAAAGTCATAAAGGAAGAGGCCTGTAGAAGAGGACACAGCATAAGAAGAATGAGCCTGACAAACATCTTACAGAAGTACCACATGACATCAACCCAGACTGCAATATGTGCACTTATTCTGAAATCAATAACCAACCCCAATATATTAAAGAAAGAAAGACAGACAGAAAGAAAGAAAGACAGACAGACAGACAGACAAGAAAGAAAGACAGACAGACAGACAGAAAGAAAACGTCTGTAAAATATTCACTTGAGGCTCATGATTTAAAAAAAAAAAAAAAAAAACATGTTCCCGGCGAATAAGAATGCATTTCTCCAAGTGAAGACGCTTTCTACTGTGTTCTCCATTTTTGTATACATTCCTCACGGCTGTTTGCAAGCGATCTTTTAGTTATTTCCCCTTTTTCCCCGACCGCGCTATTTATAGCCCACTTGACAGAGGTCACGTGGTCAACTTCCTTATGGGAAAAAACATGTGGCGATGTTTACTTTTGATAGGGCTTAATTAATGCTTTTAGGCTACTTTATTATTATAAATACCGGCTTTAATTTTGCGTAAAGCTAGACTAGAAATGTTAGAGTAAATTTTAGAACAAGAACAAACATTTTATCACAATTAGAACAGAAGATATAATAGTCTGAAATAGTGTAAAATTTACGTTTTTTTTATATTTTGTTATGGTTTGTTTATAATGCAATTTTCACTAAATCGGTCACAATCAACATGCATAACAAATTACAAAAATCAAAAGTAGAAAACCTGCAGAAAATGGATATCATAGTTTTGTTTTGGTTTCATGCGTCAAACATTAATTATTGAAACATTAAATTGCAAGTCCACATTTATTACCTTAAAATAACACACCCAATTGTCCCCAAAAACATGAGAGCTAACAATTATCTCAATCATACATCACGATGGTCATGTAAAAATGAGTATGGTCATGAGTAAAACGAAATGTTCAATTTAATAGATAAATAGGTGTATTTAATAAATACATCTATTAAATGATTTACACACTCTGTTAATTCTGTCAATCTCAAGCAACAACTGCCATAATTTGCTCTAGCCCCAAAATTTCGCTCAATTATCATTCACACTTCCTTTTTTTTATAGGATGAATCTGTACATTCACAGATGGAGAAATTTGTAACAAATGAGTTTCCATTATAAATTTTAATTGTGAAGTTATATTGTTAATACCGCTGGCGCGTCTTTCAATTTTCAATCTTCTCTGTTTTCTCTCCTGTGCCCACGTAAGACCTACTGTTTCCTTCATGGCTATTGCTAATTCTTTGGATATTCTAACTCTACTTTCAATGCCTGCTTTCCTGCAAATTTCCTGACGTGACGTTTCTGAACAGCGTTGTAGTTCATGTGCCTGCTGCAGGTCTAATGAATCAGTTGATGTTCCAGCAATATGTTTTCTAACAGTGTGGAGCAATTGAGATCGCTTACGTTTTGTTGGCGTTCTGGTGACTGATGTTTCTCTTCTATGTTTAATTAGTTTTTGTAGTACAATAGGCTGTCCTCTGGTTTTGCATTTTATGATATTACTTTTTGCTGTTTCTAGTTTTTTTCTAACAATGGATGTGAATAGTGGTTCTTCCTTTTGTGTTAGTGGTTGTGAAGGTGGCTTAGCAAGTAACTGTTGTACTGTGATGTCGCTTTTGAAGACAGGCGAGGTGGATGTACTTGTCGTATGTATAACTGACTTGGTAGGTGTAGATGTGGCAACAAAAACTGGCATGCTAGGGTGAGTAGTGTTATCCACCTCCAAATGAATAATGGTATCGCCTTTAATGTGAGCTGGCACATCAACCTCCAGTTGAACAATATCATCACTAATGTGGGCAGGCACATCAACCTCCTACTGTACAGAGCTATCCTGACTACAGCTAATTGACTGACTACAAACTAACTGACTGACTACAGCTAAATGACTGACTAGACATGGAGGGGTCAGAAAGAACATCACAGGGGATAGAGCAGCTTTTTGTTTTTAAAACACCAAAAGATGTCTTTGCAACATAATTGCACAGTTGACATTCACTTATAGTTAAATTATGGTTTTAGTCTTTCCAGATGTGCTGACTGTTTTCCGATAGTAACTTGGCTGTTTCAAGACACTTCTCATTATGCCTCCTTTTTGAGTTTTGTATTCGTAAGTAACACTTCTTACAAAATATAGTCGAATGCTGTGTGGGTTTATCATCTGATACGTTAATTCCAAACACAAAGAACAGATCATTAACGTAATTAGAACAGTTCAGTGCTTTCTGAATTGAACGTGTTATTTTGGAAGTTAATGCTCTCTTGCCACAGGCTCTGCACAGTGCACTGGCACAATTCATATGATGCAAAACAGTATGTTCCATTTCGTTGTTATGTAGTATAGTTTACTTGTGTATGTATAAAGATAGAGGAATATTTGGGACTATCAAGTCTAACACCAGGATGTAGAATGCTTTATCTGTGAATGAAAGAAGATATACAAACAGTTACTTAGAATTCTTTGGCAGTCGTCGTGTGCACAGGGTTGTCTACCAAAGAACACTAATGGAACAGTCCTTATCTCACACACAATTTAAAAAAAAAATTCATATTATAAATACAAGATTAACAAGACTTGAAAGATAGAACAAAGTATGTGGAAGTAATCTATCTATAGATTTACATGTTTTCTGACGCTTATATACGTAGCTAAATATCATTATAAATTAATGAAAATGCAAAAACAGATGTTGCTTTACAAAAAGTTATTTTTGTACAACCTTATTTAAGATTTGTGAGTATCAGGAATGCGTTTACAGTAATTTAAATGCTATAAAATGTGGTGACAATATGCTTGTTCTTGTAATGCCAAACTCACAAAATTGACTACCACACATTCTCAAGATATGAAACCAAAAAAAAAAGTATGTGGAAATAATCTTTAGCTTCCCTTCGAGAAGTCTTTATAATTATAAACTCAAACGAATGGGCCGATTTTTAGATATTAAATTAATAAAAAGATTACTTATTTTATGAATTTCCTCAAATGATGACGCTGTTTTCAAAAGTCTGTAACTCCGTCAAAACTAATTTCAAACAAATAAAAATGCAATCAAAAATAGAGCAGAGAACAAAGTTATAGTACACAAAAGAATTTTAGCGCTGTGTTTATCCAGAACGAGTGTGTAATGATTTATATTTTACAGATTTTACACACACAACAGCTGATTTTCCCCGCCAAAAACTTAAATAGTCTTTTACGGTGCACACGAAAATTTTATACCCGGTGTCAGAATTCCGGTCACCGAAACTAAAAGAGCGCTCTGGTATAGGGCACAAACAGCCGTGTCCTCTCTTCAGCTGGAGCATAGAATCTTCATTGCATTGGTCTATCTGGTTAGATTCAAAGTAATATGTTTCCTTCAGGGCGGATCTGATTTCGGTGATAAAGCTGTAACGAACCGTTTACCTTGCGAACCCGTACTTTAATGTCAAACTGGCAAAACAAATTCCTTCAAGTGCCGCGAAATAGATTATGCAACATCAAGCAAAGTTCATTCAGATACATTCAGTCAATGAAAATTTCTTAAATACAATTTAATTTAATTTGAAATGAGGGTTGTTTGGATGTTTCAAATATTTGAGCCATTGGTTCACTTGGTTTCAGACGACATAGGAAGCTGAAATTTTGCACACGATCCTCTCATGTGATACATTTTTAGCTATCATCATTTGAAGGAACCTCAAGTGACCTATCCGGGATGTGCCATACAAAAAATTTAAAGCTACCGTTTTGTGCATTTTAGAATAAAAGTGTGTATCCATAAAAAAGTTTGGTAATTTCCTATCACTCGTGCTTTTTTGCTCCGCAGTGAATATGTGTAGTTATGTCTTGTTTCGTAGCAGTTAGGTTTAGGTTTAGTATTAGGGTTAGGATTAGGGTTAACACTAACCCAAACCATAATCCTAACCCTAAACCTAACCCTAACTGCTACGAAAGAACACATAACTACACATATTCACTGCGGAGCAAAAAAGCACGAGTATTAGGAAATTACCAAAGTTTCTTTTTACGTTACTTATTTCTGAACACAATGATTTGCTAGATATGTTTCTGAACACGTTTTTTTCCCTCTGCAGTTTACTGTTTAAATATGCAAGCGACCACCCAGAGATGACGTTTGACCTTACAGAAGCCCGTCTATTTCTGTTCATCATTGAAAATGCTTACAGGAATAAGGAAATGAAACTATTTTTGCACTAGTAATGTTTGTTTTATTTGCCCCGTTTCTGCATGTGGACGACTTTTCGTTGCTCCTGTCATTCCACTTATTGTGATCTTTTGTTCTCTCTCTCTCTCTCTCTCTCTCTCTCTCTCTCTCTCTCTCTCTCTCTCTCTCTCTCTCTCTCTCTCTCTCTCTCTCTCTCTCTCTCTTCTACATGATGTAAAAAATTTTAAAAAACACGCTCAGTTCCTATACACACAACTGTAGACTTTTCGAATACTTTATGAGTGCTAATTACAAACGCCTTTTTATGGCAAATTGCGCTCTGATATAACGAAATGACTTGCCTAAGTTGAAAGGCACGTGCCTCGCCACAAGAAGGTAAAACCGGCAAACTAAAAAATAAAAAAGGGCACAGGGAAGACTAAGAGGTAGATGGATAGACAACATCACAGAAATCCTACAACAACATGGGTTCATATCAGCATATACGACACGCTTCGCGAAAGAAAGACAACTTCAGCTCTCCCCAACTCTTCACGTTAAGAGTGTATTTAAAAAGTAGACATTAAAAGTAAGCATGTTAGTCTACACTCAACGCAGCATCTGGATATCAATAGAAATTACTTATCATGAATAAAGGCGAATCTAATAATAATTTCAGCAAGGCAGACTCAAAAGTAGCATAATGAAGGGAAATAAATTAAAAGGGCAAAAATCACCGAGGCTTGTCCAGAATCAACTAACCCAAAGATGAATAGATCTAACTTCACTCAGCGTTCTTTAAAATAACCATGTCACCATCTTGAGAGAAAATTCAAGCTGAAAGAAAAACGTAAATTAACAAGGACGCACTGTTACAACACCCCCATTACTAATTATCTAAACTTACCTACACGAATTAATGTGTACCATATCCACAATAACTTCTTAGAGAGCACATACACATCATCTCTCTAGAATTAAAACAACACATAATCTTTCAAACATGTGCACCGCGGTTGAAGTTGTAAACAACAATGCGCACAGCTCAGGTGTTAGAACACGGGAGTGTAAAACAGTTTCTGCGGACCTGCGGTTCTTATTTTAGAACGTGCTTAAGTATCAATGTCTACCTGGGCTGTTCCGCCCTGTATATACATGACTTGAGTGCCGACATGTCAATAATGGCGGGGTTTTTTTTTTAAACGTTCTAAGTCTCAGACTCTGGAAGTTATCACTTCCATATCAGCTGTAAATGGACACCTGACTCTGCTCTTGGGTTAGGAAAGGTAAAGGCAACTAGGCAGGGAACTGGTCACCCCACCTCTCGAAGCTTCACTTTAATATAGTGAAGTCTCTAACACAGCGTTTCTCAACCTTTTTATCCTGTTGTGGTGAAGTGGGATGTTATAAATATTTATAGGGGACTTAGTGTACTGACTGAGATCAGCTGTGAAGGTATCTATATCTATTAAGAGTAGTGTATTATAGATAACCTTACTTGCTACCACATATCTATATATCTCAGTCAGAATTATTCTGGAATAGTGTGATGACTACGTTATGTGTCTAGGGTATGTGTATGATGAAGTGTAAGTCACAACAACAGACAGATAAACAATTTAATTTAATCCACTACTCTTGACAACACTGTGACACTCACATACATATAACACTCTATGAGAATATCTTAAGGAGTCACTGATAACTTTTCAAATAACAATATGTATTCATGGTTATCATAAAGGTATATGTGTCCTGATTCAAATACAAAGGAACCAGGAATCACAATCAATTTTAATTACAAGTATATGTACAGACTTTATCAATATGAATATTGTAGTGACATATATTATTAAAATATCCTATGTGTGTCAGTTGTGTAGTGGTAATATGAGGTAATACTGGTTTTATTTTGTTCAAGCTCTGTTGGTATTTGTCATCATGACTTCAATAGTTTGTCTTTTGGGACTAGTATTGGAGATGTTCTCAGTTCCTGATATTAAGACAATTAAATTCCCCTCTGAATGTTATTTTTATAAAGTCATTTCAAGATGAGGGGCCATAATGTTGAGCTCAGCTGGCCAAATCAGCTTATCTTTCGTGATGGCGGCAGGGAAGGACTCCTCGGCTCGAATTCTCCTCTGGGCTCTGGAGACACCTCACTGATAGCTAAATGGACCAACGAGTATGCTGTCCGACTCTGGATTCAGCAAAGCTCTGACCAGGTGCTGCTCAGTACCATCAAGACCACGGTCCCTGAAAACAAGAAGGATGTACCTTCTACTTCATAACTAATTGATACTCTAGTTCTGCACTGAGCACAATACAACACAAACATTGAGTTCAGAGCGTTAGGCCAACTGTCAGCTTCATCTGAAATACTTTATACCAGCATTACCCTCCTTAATGGTTACCACGCCTCTGCACTTCCAGCATTATTTCTGTCTAATCAATCATCCAGGTGTCAGTGTACTATTTGGCCATTCCATGCCGTTTTACTTCCCTCCGACACCCTCTGTTCAGGCTGGAGCATTATAGGCTTTATCTCCTGTTTGCCACTGAACTACACATATATATACAGGCATAAATTAACAATTTACATTCAATTTTCATTAAAAGATACTGAATGGTTCAAGCTTACCACAATTTCATGGAAATAAACACAGATACGTTGATTAGCAATGAATTCTGGCACAATTACTGGCACAAATTCCCATCTGCTTATGTTCCAGGCTTTTATTTAACACAAATATGAGCTGGCTTCAACGCACTGATGCTTTATCAAGCTTATTTAAACAAGTGGTTTCGAACTAACGCTCCTAAGTGATTATATCAGCGAGTCTAGCCAATGAGGCCCCGTTTCGACAAGTGTTTGAAAAAATGTTACCTTCCCCCGTCTCCCCTAACAACCAAGATAGTATTTATAGCCCGACCAATCGTGGTTAGTCTTTCATTTGTTGCGCTCCAATCAATTTGGAGTTTACATGGTAGGCTAATTCTGTAACGTAAGATTTTTTTCAAACACGTTATAAAAAAAATTTTATGAGCAGAAATGATTCCATGCTGTCAGGCATCCCCACTATTTTATTTTGGGTATAATTTATTAATTCCTGGACTATTTGCGTAACGTTTTACATATTCCTTGTTAGCAAGCCCTAAGGAACCCAAATATCCAAATTTAAAAGAGCTACGTGGCTGCGTTCAAAATATGCAATTTCTTCTACCTCCTGTTTCGAAGATGTGCTGTCTGGGTACTGTTATGTTTTCAACCGTAAACCCATCTAATGTTATCTTTTCTAATAAGAGTTTTTCAGGATTTATAAACCTAACTCTGGGATGGGTAATGTATTTTATCACTGTCCGTCTGAAAAAAAGTTAGTGCATGTAGTCTTACACGCGTGATGGCAGCATTTGTGTATCGCGCGACGCGTGTTGCATGCGTTCCTGATTTTCAGCCCTCCCTCTCTCTTTATCCTTTAGTCCATCTGTTCGTTCGTTCCGCCGTGTATAAAATGGAATGAATGAAATATTTAAATTAGGTCATTGATCCGCTGGGTATCTCAATGTTTTTTCCAAGAAATACAGCACACGTTTCATTGAAGAAAGCGGGTAATAATACAGTAAGCTTTTACTATCAACGTGAAAGCGTTACAATTTGCAGACGAAGCAGAAAACAAGGGGGATTTCGAGTACTGTCACGGTGATGTTACAATGAGATGGGATCTATTGGATCACAACACTTTTGAATCCTTGACACAGTTTGTGGAGCACTATTCTGAGGTCATCCAGGTCTGTATTATTTTGGCTTTTCAACGTTGCAATTACTGACTGTGCATCAGTAAAGACAGCAACTTATCTCGCTGTGCTTTCTTCTGTCAATATAACCTCTGCTGCAGTTTTCAAGGCCTCTGCCTCTGCTCTGAAGTTACGAGAGTTGTCCTGTTGCCACTGACAACCTTTTTTCAGCACCAATGCTTAAGGTCAGAAAGACACCCTCACCTCCATTTTCTGTTGCATTTGTTGCTGATCCATCTGTGTATGAATGGGTCCAGGTGTTGCGTGGGTAATGTTTCTCTTTGTATTTTGTAGGGAAAGATTTGTACCCCTGTTGATCTGTTTATTTAGGCCAACTTATTAGCCTGCTCTTTTTTGTGTGGTTCCCCCTCCTCTCAAAGGATATCAACTGTATTACAAGTCAGTAAGTATTATAGGTAGAAGAAACTTCACTTTTCCTCCTTTTTGTCAATTTCCTTTTTGATTATTTTTATTACCGTATCCAAGCAGGGCTGAAAGTCTTATCCCAAATCTCGACTCTACAAGATGCTAATGAAATATAGTATGTGCAAGAGTGAACACGGTCCGATTGCACACTGCTATACGCGGCTGTTCGTTCGCTGTCCACCACTGCCCGCGCTAATATAGCCCGGCGCGCAAGTTCGGAAATCAAATTTTTAAATTTATTTTTCAATCATGATCTCTCGCGGAACCCCTAGCAACCTATCGCAGGTTCCGTGGAACCCCAGTTGTTGTTGTTGTTATTGATCCAGCGGCGCTTCGACTCTCGCCCTTCGGCCCAATGCCATGTTGTGATATCTGCATATTTTCGCAAGTTGTTTTGTTTCTCTCTACAAGGTGTTCCACTTATCTGGTCTCGGAGGAAAGAGCATTTTTTTAACATCATCGAGTGCTTGGCACTCAAAGAGATGGGTGTCAACAGTTTCGTAGGGGTAGTTACACAGCTGGCACTCTGGAGAGTGTTGTGGTTGGATTCTGTTCACGTGACTGTTGAGTGGGATGTGTTGTGTTCTAAGCCGAAAAATGGTGCTCTGATCCCTCCTTGTAAGATGACCACCCTTTTCTAACACTCCCCTGCGACAGTATTTGCTATGGGACTACTTTTACCTTTAAATGCTTACTTTTATTTTCGTTCTACTATTGCCGCGAAGAGTCATGGGGAGCTGAAGTTTTCATTCTTGAATCTTAAGCCAAGTGTGTCACATAAGCTGAGGTGAGCTCGTGCTGTTGTCGAATTTCTGTAATACTGTCTATCCATATGCCTCATGGTGTTCACCGTGCCTTGAAACCAGTTCTTCTACTGCTGTAGACGCGGAATAGTAACTGGTCGTGCTCACTTCTCACGAGACGGCATAACTGTCTCGCTATTGTAACTGATGCAGGACGTAGTTCCTACACGTTTTCTGATGTCCTTACCCTTTTCGATCTGTCTCTCCTGGCAACATTAATGGCTCTTCTTAAACATTTCATCTCTCACGATGTGGTTTTCTTGTCCTGTTGTTCTGCTCAAAGACCATGTTTTAGTCTGATAACACAGTTGTGGTAACTGTAGTAAAACTAACTCCGTGTAAATCCCCCACTCTAATTCCCCCATGCAAAAGCTAGTAACGTAAATTCAACACTAATAAACCACTCCTACTATATTGGAAAATTGCCAAGAGCAAGGTCAAACGTCTGCTTAGAATTGGACAATACTTGACTTTTCTAACACAATAGTTTGAAAAAAAGGTACCCTTCCCCAAATCGTATACACACCCGCCCTATTATTTAGTGGAGGTTGTAACTATAAATAACTATAAATGTTTGAAATTATGCACCAGAGATGTAGAAAAGGAAGAGAGGAAAAGGAAGGGAGTAAAATGGAAATAATCAAGGCTAACTTATGCTTTTGAAACTGAAACTGAAACCTAATTTGTGCAGAGAGGAGGGAAAGAGAGAAACTTAGATAACTTATATAGAGGGTAAATAAAATAAAGGGATGGATGAATTATAGCGATAATATTGTTTATTAAAATACCATACTATTCCCTTATAATAAATTATCTTGCTGTATAGAAAAGTATTTTGGTCAGAATAAATAGAGAGAAAAAGTACATAGAGGAAAACGATGACGAAGAGTTAGATAAAAACTAGATAGGGTGATAGAGGCCAAAGGGCAGTTTAAGAATCACTTTTAAAAATTGAAATCGACCCAATAATAACCGAGATATTGTAGAAACTGAAACGGACTGACAAACACACTGAGGAATGCTCAATTTTGAAAGTCTTCGAAAGTTACATTTTAGGGGACGCGTTTTTGAACAGTCAAATTTGCTTGACTCGTTTGATTGGTTAACGATAGTTTAGGAGAGGGGGAATAAAACTAACGCATTACCAGAAAAAGCTGCCACTTGAGAAAAATATTTCAACATAGTAGTTTAAGATCAGACGCATAGCAGTTGTGACCCTAATGCCTTTGCAGTCTGGGCGACAGCGATCTACACCTGTGCCATTGATCGCCAGTTAATCTTACTTTTGTGTGAAATATTTCATTGATTGCGGTAAGATAAACAATTTTATTGATATATTTTGTTAATATGTAGAGGCAAACCCAGATAGGGGGCCCAAAATTTGTGTTGTACGACATTGCCATGGAAAAAGAATTACGACATCCCAGCAAGCATGCCTAAGCAGAATTATTGAGAAACGAAAGTAAATTAGGTTTGAATATTGCCATACAAAAACCATTACGACTGTAAGTCCAGAAAGCTACTGGCAGTCTTCTGCAGTGTCACCATCTAAAAATGACGTCAGAAAACATACTTAGAATGATTTCACAAAAAAATAATTAACAGGGTTCAAGAAGACAACTATCTGATTGTATGGAAAAAATCATTGTTTAAGTGACAGGGGCGTTGCAGCCATATGGAAGAAGAATGTAAACACAATACAGAGTGAAGTCAAATAAATGAAGGGCTAGTGCAAATGTTTGCACACGAGCCTGACCACGGATGATGGTAAGTTTGAGTATTTGTGGAAATATTATTAGCCAGCATATAAAAGTAGAGGAACGTCCTTCTGTTTCAGGGTTATATTGCCTGTTACCAGCTGGTGACAGGAAAACCTATTGAAGACAGAATTGGAGGAAGAGAAAGCCTCAACAAACTGTTTGCTGCATTTTATGGCTACAGAAAGACCTTATGCTGAAATTTATATTATCTACTGAACCTACGTTAACTAGAAACATCAGGTGAAGTCCCCTTACGTGGGCTCTGAGAACTTATTCAATAAAAAATTTCCACATGTGTACTATCTTATTCGTGGGCATGATGACAAAACTAGTCCTTCCCACCATTGACTTTCACTTTTAGACAGTACTACATCAGTCTGTGTTATACACCTACAGTGACATTTGTTTATTATCAAGATATGGACAAAGATTCCTACTTATTTATTTATTATATGTAAATACAGTTCTCTTCATTTTTAACCATTCCTGCCCCAAAAAGATTTGAGGGGACAGGAAATTAAAATTGTAAATTAATTATCTAAACTTAACTCCAGTCTTTATTAATTCAATTTCATTGAGTTACAGTTGTGTTTGTTTTATGCACTTATCACTATACTTGCATTACCCTAGATACATAGCCATATAAAACACATAATAATATCATAAAATATTTCCCGGAGTGAGATCTTAGAGAGGTAGCGGATAGGTACCCTGAGAATACATCATCATCAACAATTAGACTCAGGGACTTACATAGCTTGACCTCACTCCGAGTACACGTAGCTTGGTAACATCTATAACCTCTCCGGCACACACGCCACAGTAACACAGGTGTGATAACACAGGTGTGGTAAGACTATACTATACCATAACTACTGCTTCCTCAGGCATGTCGTACAAGGCGACTAATATAAGATTACGCGCATGGGCTGGTAACCTCGTCATGTAAAACCGATGGCTACGGAAATCACTGCAGCAAAAGCATTGGAATGCTTGATGCGGGCTTCCTGCAAGGGACGAGTAGCAGCGGTGGATCGAAATGGAAAATGCAGAAAAGTGCGAGATGCGGTGTATAGTTAAAAACAAAAAGAAAAAATAAAAGCGAGAAGCTGGGTGTGGTAAGTTCATTCTTTCTTTCTTGTCTCTACAGTTTTTTGTTGTGTCTGTTCCTGGCGAAGACACTGTGGTTGTAACGTGGGCCATTTCTTTGTGTCATAGTGTGACCGTGTGGCCAGAAAGGTGTAATTTTTGACTGAGTAATAGTTGTCGATCTTGTCTACGGTGAATATTTGCGCTCATGCTGGCATTCTCATACGGGAATAGGCGATTTAAACGAAACACACCTTTGCCATCCGTGAAGAAGACAGACGTGTGAGACGCAGAAGATATAATTGGAGACAGCCATCGGTTGTTAGACATCATGGCGCTGTCTGACACCAGAGTAAAACACCTTGTTGAGCACGAAACCGTGAGGTGTGACTCCAGGCAAGAGATATCGTGGTAATGTAACGACCAGTGGGCCGAACTTGAATTGTGGGCGTCTAGGAAGATAATCTAACTAAGATGTGATCTCATGTCATCCATACTGAGCATAGGACTCCTGATTTGCTCCCTAGAGGAATGGGTGGAGTTTTCCCTGACATTTTGACGTGGCTATCATGTGGTACAGGGGTGGAGATGTAGATTTAAACTGAAACAGTGAGAGGCTTGGGTCAGAGCTGAGAAGTAGCCAGATCGTCTTCATGTGTGGTATGCATCCTCGATACGATACACCAGTGAGGTAGAGGATTTGATACGCATAGTTGCGTCTGTGCTAAGAGAACTGACGACATAGAGGTATGATTGCATATGAGTACATTTTTATAATACTGTATATTTAGTAATATCAGACGTTTCAGGGTTAAGAGTTATTGCTTATTAGCGTTTATCTATCTATAGTTTGATAGAAGCTGATTTGCGACGTATGTATTTTCTAGTGTAATTTCACGTATATCTCATCGCTATTTTCAACTGTGAGACTGTGTTCAATGTGTAAAGTATTAAGTGCATTTATAAGAGGAATTCTAGTGTCGCACTGCGCTGTGTACAAGTGTGTACTTATTACCATTATTATTATTTGCGTAGTGTTAAGTAATAGTTATATTGCATTCTTGTGAGCCGTAAGTGTGGTTAATGTTACATCAGTGGTTATTGTGAGAGAAAGATTAGTGTACCTTCTAGCTCAGTGAGTAGCCTATGCCTAGTACATTTAGTATAGAGCTGTAAGAATAGAGTATATATATCTGCTTGTTCTTTAGAGCAGCTAGGCCTCTAAGATACTGATAAATTGATGTCATTGAGACCAGTGCGCTGTGTGGAATATTTCATCATAGATAGAAGTGCTTCAATTAAGTTTTCTCTCGCGTGATGTAGTTAGTATTTAGTATGAGTATAAAGGCATTATTGTTGACTTAAATATGTTTATTGTATGATTACACATATACGCAGACCTGCATGAACACACACACATGGTCATATAAGTGCATGTACTTGCATATTTTCACACATATGTATGTATTATTACGTAGATTATGTTTGTCCATTAGTACGACGCTAGTTTATTTTGTTTCATTTTATTTCAGAGAGTCCAGCAGTCTGTAGGAGCCGCGGTAGCATAGTGGTTAGTGCACTGGCTTCCTAGCGCAGTGGTCTATGGTTCGATCCCCAGATGAGGCGGAAAAATTTTTAGGCCACAAACGGCTCCTGGGTCGACCCAGCCCCAAATGGGTACCAGAGCTACTCTGGGAAGGTTAAGGCGGCCGGCGTGATGCCGACCACATCACCCCTCGTGTGCCGACGGTCAAGATAATATGGGCCTAACACCATATTCCCAATATGCCTCAATGGGCGTGTAACGGGTTCCTTTACCTTTACCAGCAGTCTGTGCAGGATATTATATGGTGTTACCTAAATAGCTTGGTTATACGGTGTTGCTTAGGAAATGTTTTCAAAGTAAAATTGTGGACAACATTGTTTTCTGTATGATTCATACGCTACCTGATAGGGTTTCATTAATAAAAGTGGGACCCCTGTCATCAAGAGAGTTTTTTCTGTGACTGCGGGACGTGTGTGAAAGTAGGTCAGAGAGAGTGACGACAACATTACACACGAATTCTTATTCTTCTCCTTCACACATCGTCTGCGCACTGTCACAATAGTAAGACGTACATGACTTATTTTCGTGTACACCTGCTGTAAGTAAAAACAAACAGTAGTCCCCATAGCAGATACTGGAGTAGGGGAGTGAAGTGTTAGAGACTTCACCATACTAGGGGTGGCCAGGTCCCTTCCTGGCTACCTTTTTTCTTCCCTATCTCACAGTCCACCCGTGTGTTACCGGGGTCTGAAAGGGGAGCAAAGAATAGTAATACTGTTCCCTGCCAAGCATGTCGTAGAAAGCGACTAAGGAGGGTTGGGCATGGGGCGTATGATGCAACACAGAGAAAGCCGAAAGGAGTCTGTGTTACTGACTAACCTTCTTTCTTCTAGGAGAACTTCCAGATTTGGCACCTGGAATGTTCGGACATTAAACGAACAAGGGAAAGTGGCACAAGTAGCAGCAAAAATGAGGGAATATAAAATCGAGGTTCTGGGACTGTGTGAAACAAAGTGGAAGGGGGTAGACAGGAAGAAACTCATCACAGGTGAATTGGTGCAGTCCTCAGGACATGAAGACGAAAGTTCACACCACAGTGAAGGGGTAGCTCTTATGTTATCTAAAGAAGCACAGAAAGCACTCATTGAATGGGAAGCCGTTGGACCCAGAATAATAACAGCTACTTTTAAAACAGCTAAAAAGAAAATACAGTAGAACTCCATTTATCCGAACCCCATGGGACCGAGCATCGTTCGGATAATCAAATGTTCGGATAATTGGATTACATAATGTATCGAGTACATGTACACATATTTCTAAAAATAATTAACCATCACAAGGAAAATACACTATAAAACATATTTACTTGTACTGTAATAATAATACCCACACTGTATTAGATCACTGTATCACCAAAATCTTTTATTACACTGCAGTGCATGTACTTCTTGTATTAATTATTTTTGTTAAGAAAGAGAAATGTTTTCAAAATAACATTACAAACGATTCAAAACCAGGCGCAACTTACGTATATATGTACTTGCACAGATGTAGCCCACTATTTAAAATAATGAGGAATCCTCTTTTGCACCAAACTGGATAGTCTCCTTTTGGCTGCTAAGTCCCGAATTCTCTTCAACAGCAGAAGCTGTGTAGGACAGCTGTCATCTTCTTGCTCGTACCAAGCCATCGCAGTTTCTAGTGCTATAAAGGCCTCTTCAGGACTTGGTCGACGTTTTGGTTTTTCTTCATAATCTACAAGTACATCATGTACTTCTGAGGTGTCTTCATCATCGGTCACTACATGTATTTGGTTTTCTTCTTGCACAAAAGACAAAATTTCTTCGTCATTCAAAAACTGAAAACCAGAATCATTATCATCTTCTAGCCACATGTGTGCATCATCTTTGTCACAGTCCGAAAATCCGGGCACTGCTTGAAACAGTTCCACAACTTCATTTATACAATCATCATTTGTGTCCACTGCAGTAGTTTCATTTCCTCCTTTTTTCCCAAGCAATCTACTCCAAGCCTTGTTGAGATTATCTTGTGACAGGGTGGTCCAAGCATCAGCTAACATATAGCAGCAGTCTTTGAGATTAAGCTTTTTGGAAAATGCCACCACACTTTCTTCATCTTCAGCCAACAATAAACGACGCAGGACTTCCTTCTTGTACATCTTTTTAAGCTTTGCTATAACACCCTGATCCATTGGTTGAATCAGTGCTGTTACATTGGGAGGCAGAAATTACTTTAAAATTTGCATCAACTGCATTCAATGTATCCGTCTCTGGATGAGATGGTGCATTGTCCAGTAGAAGAATTACTTTTCCAGTTTTCTTTTCTTGTTCTCCCAACCTCTTCACATTTGGGATGAACTGATTTGTATACCAATCAAGAAATATTTCACTATTCATCCAAGCACTCTTCTGTGCTTTGTAACACAATGGGAGACATGTCACATTCTTTAAACAACGTGGTTTTTTGGCTTTGCCGATCATTAGCACCGGTAAACGATGACTTCCACTGGCATTCGCGGCTACCAAAATTGTTACTCTCTCTTTGCACTTTTTAAACCCAGGGGCAGCTGCTTCGCGCTGAGATGCAAGTGATTTTTGAGGCAATGATTTCCAGTATAAGCCAGTCTCATCGGCATTATACACATCCTCGAGTGAATAACCTTCTTCTTCCAAAAAAGCCAAGAATGTTTCTATAAAATTTTTAGCGGCAGTTGCATCGCTAGATAAAGATTCCCCTTGAATCTCCAATTCTCGTATGCCATGACGAGATTTAAAGTTTCTTAACCATTCCTGGCTAGCCTTAAAGTCAGGAGGACCGTCAAGTTGATTGTTGAACTGAAGTGCCTTTTCACACAACAGAGAACCAGAGATAGGTTCCCCTTTGCTTCTTCTTTACACAAACCATATATACAAAGCCTCTTCCAATTTCACATCTTTCGCATTTCTCATGGTTTTACGTTTCTTCGACCTATTTTCACTATCAAATTTCGATGCAAAACTCATAATTTTATCCTTGTTACTTTTAATGTCAGAGACGGTAGCTTTCCCAACATTGAAAATCCTCGCAAGTGAAGACACAGTTTCACCTTGTCCTAGTCTCTTGATAAATTCTGTTTTCGTTTCAATTGACAAAACATTGCGGTTCCTTTTATATGCTTTAGGCCTACTGGAAGATGCCATATCGCACAGAGAAATACTTGTACGCCAAAATTATTCTGCTGTAGTAGCAGACACAATTATTTTAAGTTGAACTGTCTGTTTAGCCAGTGTTCTACCTAGAACGCACACGTACACTGTATTTTTAAACCAGATATTAACTGACTTTATGATCTAACTGACTTCCTGTACATAAGCGACCGACCATTAGCCATCCCATTCTCTACAAATTGTTCGCACACATTTGAAGTTTGCCGCATCAAAAGATTCATAATTTTAGTCTAACGTGACTGTGGCATCTGATTTTTTTTTTTCTGGAAAAAGTGTTCGGATAATTGGATGTTCGGATAATTGGGGTTCGGATAAATGGAGTTCTACTGTAAATGTAAATGTCATCCAATGTTATGTACCAACTAATGACAAAGAAGAGTCTGTGAAAGAAGCATTTTATACTAGACTACAGGAAATTATGGAAAAAGTAAAAAGAAGAGACATCACAATTTTGATGGGTGACATGAATGCAAAGATAGGTACAGTCAATACCGGATTTGAAGAAGTCATGGGAAAACAGGGGATAGGAATAATGAATGAAAATGGGGAACTATTCTCAAACTTCTGTGCTTCAAATCAACTGGCTATAGGAGGAAGCATGTTTCCACATAAGAGAATACACAAGGCAACATGGATATCACCAGACCATAGAACAGAAAATCAGATTGATCATATATGCATAAACAAGAAGTTTAGATCATCATTGCAAGATGTAAAGGTATATAGAGGAGCAGATGTGGCATCAGATCACCACCTTCTGATAGCCAAAGTAAAAATGAAACTCAAGAGATATGCAACAATGCAAAATTATAGACAACAATTTAATGTAGGACATCTAAGAAATCAAGAAACAAGAGACAAATTTGTGGTCACAATATCCAACAAATTCAAAGTGCTCCAACAGCTGGAAGATGTAGAGAATACAGAAGACTATTGGCAGCAAATCAAAACGATATGGAATGAGACATGTGAAGAAATACTAGGGAAAAGGGAACGACAACAAAAAGCATGGATAACAACAGAAACCATCAATAAGATAAAAGACAGAAAAAACAAGAAAGCAGATTTAAACACAAGCAAAACCAGAAGTTCCAAAGCCAAGGCTCAAGAAGTGTACACAGAAGCAAACAAAGAAGTTAAAAGAAGTATCAAAAGAGACAAGAGGAAGTATATTGAGGAGTTGACAAGAGAGACAGAAGATGCTGCAGCCAAAGGAAATATGAGAGAACTGTATAACAGCACAAAGAAGCTGACAGGGAAATACAAGCAAACAAGTTGCCTCATAAAAGACAAGAATGGAAAACTGCTCAGCAATATGCAAAAGCAAATGAAGAGGTGGACAGAATATTTTGAGGACCTTCTCAATAGACCAGCTCCACAAAACCCCCCGGACATCTAGCCAGCAGAAGAAGAGCTACAAATTAACGGTGAAAGACCAACGAAGGAAGAAATAAAGAAAGCCATAAAGCTTCTAAGAGATAGAAAAGCGTCTGGACCTGATGGCATTCCAGCAGAGGCCATCAAAGCAGATATCGACACGGCTACAGAGATGTTATATAAATTGCTTGGTAAAGTCTGGGAAAAGGAAGAGATACCAGCAGAATGGAAGGAAGGATATCTGGTTAAGTTGCCTAAGAAAGGAAATTTACAAGTGTGCACAAATTATAGAGGAATAATTATAGAGCCACTCATGTCTGTTGTTTTTCTGTTGTCTAGTGTTCTACTTCTTTATTTCTTACGAGTGCCTGAAAACATACCTTTATGTTTGTCTAATATTTATTTACTGTTTACAGGCCTCGGGTTTCCCTTCTTTATATGTTTTAAATAGGATTATCCTTGAGAGATTAAAAGAGTCCATAGACAAGAAACAGAGAGATGAACACGCAGGTTTTCGACAAAACAGATCCTGTACTGACCAGATAGCCACTTTGAGAATAATAATGAACAAAGTCTAAAATGGAATTCACCATTATACATCGGATTTGTGGACTACGAAAAGTCATTTTACAGTGTAGACTGAGAATCACTTTGGAAATTGATGAGGCATTATGGAGTTCCCCTAAAGATCATTAATTTAATAAAGAAAACATATGAAGACATGACATGCAGAGTTCTTCATGAAGGACAGCTTACAGAACCATTTGGGATAAGAACAGGAGTGCGACAGGGATGCCTCTTGTCTCCATTTTTTTTCTTATTGGCAATAGACTGGGTTATGAGAACATCAACAACACACAACAGAAATGGAATCCAGTGGACTCTGACTAAGCAGTTGGATGATCTGGATTTTGCTGATGACTTGGCTCTTCTGTCCCATAACCGTAATCAGATGCAGGACAAATTTAAAACACTCGATGAGAGGTCACAGCAATTGGGTTTGAAAATACACAGGGAAAAGACAAAGATAATGAAAATAAATGCAGGTAATGAAAACAGGGTTGAACTTGAAGAAGCACCAATTCAAGATGTAGAATCGTACATATATCTTGGCAGCAATATAGACAAAGTTGGAGGGACAGACCGTGATGTCAAAATAAGAATACAAAAAGCAAGAGGAGCTTTCATAGCATTGGGAAATATATGGAGATCAAGAGAAATCGGATCCAACACGAAAATAAGAATCTTCAACTCAAATGTGAAGTCAGTCCTATTGTATGGCTCTGAGACATGGAGAACAACAAAGACTACAACCAAAAAGCTACAGACTTTCATAAATGGGTGCTTGCGTAGAATAGAGGGATTAAAATGGTATGACAAGGTTACCAACGTGGAACTGATGACAAGAACCAGACAAGTGCCAGTGGAACAAGAGATGAGAAGAAGACGATGGCGATGGATAGAACACACACAGAGGAAACCTGTTGATAGCATTACAAGGCAGTCCTTGTTCTGGAACCCCCAGGGCAAGAGAGGCAGAGGTAGACCAAGAAGCACACGGAGAAGAGAGCTGGAAACAGAGATGAAAATGATAAGGAGAACGTGGAAAGGACTTCGAGATGATGGTACGTGACAGGAGGACTTGGCATGTGTTTGTTGAAGGCCTATGCTCCTTTGGGAGTGGAGGGTTATGAATGAATATGAATGAATTTCACAGTCAGGTACTCATTTACGGCTGTGTAGACTGGAGCGTGTCGGTACCGTGATTCGAACTCGACACCTTTGCCGCGAGAAACCAGCGCACTAACCACTCTGTCAATCGGACACTGCTGTAAGTTGGCAGGGTTAAATCTTAGTTTTTTTTCTTCTTTTTGCTAACGATGAAAAAACAGGCACTATAATCGTTTGAAATTAACTGTCCCTCCGTGCACCACACATTTATCGATGTCGCGGGATTCGCCTCCCCTTTGCTCTGCAGTAGTGGTCCACCAGTGGCCAAAACTCAAGAGTATCTAACATGGGTCTTCTAAGGTGTCTACCTTCACACAAGATTACTTTTGGCAGAGTTGTAGATAGAAGGATAGTGATGCTTCTATCTCAAAGGAGATCCATAAGATATATATATATAAAATATTCTCGATCATACATACATGCGCTCTCGTATCTATAATAACTGAATCGACTATGAATTTGTAAGATAACATATAACACATTTAATAATCAATTAGTCTTTAACAAGTTAAAATAAATATAGATGAAAGTGACTTTACAGGGTTTTAAAATTGTCTTCACTGAGATTAAATTGGGGACTGATGATTATTGTTCGTTGCTTTTGCCTGCTAACACAAACTTAACTTGCGGAGTACTGCAATGGTTGGTTGTCGAGTCTCTCGTGATGAGGGCTCTTCTCTAGAGGCGTCTAGTTGAACTCCACTCTATACTGCACAACGTGTCCACTGTAGTTAGTTGATGTCGACCCCAGCTCTTGAATCACAGATTGTGGCAAAGAATCTTACTTTAGACCGGTCTCTTGTAAGTGTAACTTCGTACCACAAACTTTAGGAAAAATAAAAGAACAAATGCCTCTGCTAAGTACATTTGTGAGCTGAAGATTAACAGGCGCATTGTTTCACTGTCAACCCATCAATGTTCGCCTCTCTGAGTAATTAGATTCTTTGAGAATACACAGTTAACTCAGGGAAGATGATTATAAATCACCAATATTCTTCTGGATGTTTTACTGGGAAAATATGCGCTTGGACATCGCGAGTGCAATGATTTTTGCCTGAACTAACATTATAAAAGTACACATATCTCACAAAATGACACTACACACTTTCTGCCCATGTGATGCAATCATCACTCCTCACTGCTCCATTCGGAGGATCACCTCTACTTTCGCTTTCCTGAGCGAATTAGCATAAAGCAAACACCAGTGCTTGCTGTAGTGGTTTATGAACATACTATTTTCATATGTTGAGGTTGCCAGCCTCCTATGCTTTGTATCACCCCTTAGCAAGTACAGACATGTCCAATTCACACTGTAAAATAAATGTTCACAACTTACCCCAAATAACTTAGGAACACAATCTCCTGGCACAGTAAAAAGACGCAGCAACTTTGATTAGCTGCTTGGAACTTTTGGTCTGGGGAGTTTCAGAATCCCTCGTATGTTTTTTTGCTTCTGATTCCTTAAGTTTCCAGTCTTTGTATTTAAGATTGCGGGTTCTCTTTCAAGTTATAAAGACGCCCAAATACTTCGATCTGACACTTTTAATTTTGGAATTCTTTGTCCGATCCTTCTCTCTGGCTACTGGGAGTTGTTACTTGACGTTGTTGAAAATGCAGTCTGATTTGTGTCTCCAACTTTGTTAGGTTATATTCTCATTCTCATTCTACATTGGTATTTCCGACCAGCTTACCAATGAGAGTTAAAGTTGATTCAGGCTCTCGATTTAGACCAATCCTGTCTCTTAAGAATTACACGGGTCGGGGTATTCAATCATTACTATCCCCTGTGTGTTTTAAAATATCAATTTTAAAATTTAAACTCGTGACCTCTTTCAAATTTGGCAGTAATACTTCCTATTGCATTTGTACAAACTCACAAACACATAGGTGAACTTATTTCCTGTCTAATACCTTTCCCAACATAATCTCCCTAGACGAGTTATCTGTATTATTGATACAGAGATTGTCCAGCGGAAGTATTACATCATTATCACCTGTGTTTTTGTACACCTCCCAGACGGATTTCTTAGACAGACAATCTGGTTTTCTTTCCCTCGATCGTGCGATACCACCTTATGTCAACCATGACCGTCTCTATCAAAGGTGGCTAGACGACTTAAGTGATAAAAGTATTATCAGCTGACCTGTCCAATTAGCTTTGTAATACTACGATTCACATGGTGAAACGTAAACAAGTCTGGGAGTGACTAGGCAAAAAAAATGTAGGTGCATAAAATATGCCAAATAATAGGGCGATGAGTGAGGAAAATGAAGAAACAAATCTGTAATTTAGGAGAGATCGAAGAATGTAGAAGGCCATACATAAATATCGTCACAATCGATCATCTATTTTCTTCCTTCTACTTCTCTCTTCTCTTTCATTCTTTCTCTCTGTCTCTGTCCTTCCTACCCCTCACTCTCTTTTGAGCTTATATTTGGCAGACAGAAGACCTCGACGTATGAAGATAAATCTCAGACCTAAGGGTCTTTTATATTTGGACATGCGCCCTAATATAACCGACTAGGTTGAACGGGACGCGCCTCGCTAAAACGAGGCAAAACTTTTTAAAAAAAAAAAGAAAAAAAAGACCTCGACGTGCTTGGGACGTTAAAAAAAAATTACAGGGTTGAATACCGCGAATACACCTTACGCAAACTATCAGTTCAGTACCTGTATTTATTCAGGTAATCTAGCCACGTGACGTGACGAACATGCCTGTGAAATTTTTCTCGGTATGGTTGGGTTCACTTGTAAAATTAGGCCAGGACAACAAATTAAACGAGCGAAGAATGACAACAACAAAAATAAAATCTTACAAATTACCAGAAAAAAAAAAAAAAACAAAGTTACGTTTTTGATAGCCCTGTGTGGTTCCCGGGGTGTTTCTGATTAGGCAGGGAGAAAATAGGACTACAGCTACCCAGTGGTATACTAAGGGGGGAGTGTGAGGGGCGGTCCGCCCCGGGTGACAGCCAGGAGGTGGATGAGCCATCGGACACTATTAAGACAGTGATGTACTGTTAACAATCTACTAACAAGCATAACATATTTTTCGGTGTATTTTGTAAGGGGGTGTCAAAGGAAGAATCCGCCCCTGGGTGCCAAACACTTTAAGTACACTGCTGCTACATCATGCATGTCGTAAGAGGCGACTTACTGAAGCTACGGAATCCATCGCTACGAATGTGCATGAAAGCTACGGTGCAGGCTACCTGTAAGGAGACCACATGCGGGGGTGACCCTATGCTCCATAAGCAGCTACGACGGAAACTAATGAGTGGTGACTTTCTTGAGCACTATGTGCGTTTATATATATATATAGCACAATTTCTGCTCTCCTCCACTCTCCCTCCCCAACCCAGGGCATCAAAGGTTTGCTGAGATAAAATAGGTATCCTCTCAGCATATACTGCCGTAGGGGAGTCATGTGTTAGACACTTCACTGTACGAGGTTCAGCTTTATGAGGCTGGGTGACCAGTTTCCTTCCTCCCTGCCTTTGCCTTCCCTAACTCAAGAGCAGAGTCAGGTGTCCATTTACAGGTGGGTAGACTGGAGCGTGACGCTACCAGATTTCGATCCCGGAACCCGGTAACATTGCTGAGGCCAATCGGACGCTGAGGACTGACCTCAATTCTCTTAAAAGATTAGTGAATTCAGTACCGCAGTACACGTTTAAGCCATTTTAAAAGTCTCAGTTTTTCAAATGTTTACCCACAAACTTTATGTATGACGACATGCTAAATCAATCCTACCTTGACCTCAATTTCATGTCTGACAAAGTCGCCTGAAAAACTCCCAAGGTCTGCATGTCCAGCTCTACCAAAGGTCTGCTTTAGTCCAGGGGTTGCTTAACCTGTGGTCCACGGACAACTTAGCGGTCCATGAATGATTCTGAGGGGTCCGCGTACATAACCTAATATGTAAAATTGTTAAGTATGCGTTTATGTACATTTTTTTTCTGGGAAGGGGTCCGTAGCTTTCATCAGACAATCAATTGGGTTCTTAGCCTTCAACAGACAATGTAAGGGGTTCGTAGCATCCAGGATGCATTCACCAGACAATCAAAGGGGTTCGTAGCCTTCATCGGACAATCAAAGGGGTTCGTAGCATTGACCAGACAATCAGAGGGGTCCATGGCGCAAAACAGATTGTTAAAACCTTGCTTTAGTTCATCAAACTGATGTCTGTTTTAAACAAACGAATTCCGTCATTCCCGCAGCAATAAATAGAACACACCATTCTCTGAAGCACTGTAATCAATACTTGATGTCGTAGCAAACAGTCACCCCACCCGTTTGTGGTGAAGTGGGATGTTATAAATATTTATAGGGGACTTAGTGTACTGACTGAGATCAGCTGTGAAGGTATCTATATCTATTAAGAGTAGTGTATTATAGATAACCTTACTTGCTACCACATATCTCTATATCTCAGTCAGAATTATTCTGGAATAGTGTGATGCTACGTTATGTGTCTAGGGTATGTGTATGATGAAGTGTAAGTCACAACAACAGACAGATAAACAATTTAATTTAATCCACTACTCTTAACAACACTGTGACACTCACATACATATAACACTCTATGAGAATATCTTAAAGAAGTCAATCGTAACTTTTCAAATAACAATATGTATTCATTACTGGCATGAATGAATATGTGTCCTGATTCAACTACAAGGGAACCAGGAATCACAATCAATTTAAATTACAAGTTATGTACAGAATGTATTTAATATGAATATTGTAGTGACATATATTATTACAAATATTCTATGTGTGTCAGTTGTGTAGTAGTAAAATGAGGTAATACTGGTTTTGTTTTGTTCAAGCTCTGTTGGTATTTGTCATCATGACTTCAATAGTTTGTCTTTAGGGACTAGTATTGGAGATGTTCACAGTTCCTGATTTTAAGACAAGTAAATTCCCCTCTTAATGTTAATTTTATAAAGTCATTTCAAGATGAGGGGACATAATGTTGAGCTCAGCTGGCCAAGTTAGCTTATCTGGCGTGATGGCGGCAGGAAAGGACTCCTCTGCTCGAATTCTTCTCTGGGCTCTGGAGACACCTCACTGATAGCTAAAAGGACCAAGGAGTATGCTGTCCGACACTGGATTCAGCAAAGCTCTGACCAGGTGCTGCTCAGTACCATCAAGACCACTGTCCCACAATTCATACGAATAAACACAGATACGTTGATTAGCAATGAATTCTGGCACAAACTGGCACAAATTCCCATCTGCTTATCTTCCAGGCTTTTATTTAGCCAAATATAAGCTGGCTTCAACGCACTGATGCTTTATCAATCTTATTTTAAACAAGTGGTTTCGAACTAACGCTCCCAAGTGTGTATATCAGCGAGTCTGACCAATGATCCCCGTTTCGACAAGTGTTTGAAAAAATGTTACCTTTCCCCGTTTCCCCTAACAACCAAGATAGTATTTATAGCCCGACCAATCGTGGTTAGGCTTTCATTTGTTGCGCTCCAATCAATTTGGAGTTTACATGGTAGGCTATTTCTGTAACGTAAATTTTTTTCAAACACGTTATAAAAAAAATCTTATGAGCAGAAATGATTTTAGGCTGTCAGGCACCCCCAATATTTTATTCTGGGTATAATTTATTAATTCCTGGACTATTTGCGTAACGTTTTACATATTATTTGTCAGCAAGCCCTAAGGAACCCAAAAATACAAATTTAAAGGAGCTACGTGGCTGCATTCAAAATATGCATTTTCTTCTACCTCCTGTTTCGAAGATGTGCTGTCTGGGTACTGTTATGTTTTCAACCGTAAACCCATCTAATGTTATCTTTTCTAATAAGAGTTTTTTTATGATTTATAAACCTAACTCTGGGAAAGGGTAGTGTATTTTATCACTGTCCGTCTGAAAAAAAAGTTAGTGCTTGTAGTCTTACACGCGTGATGGCAGCATTTGTGTATCGCGCGAAGCGTGTTGCATGCGTTCCTGATTTTCAGCCCTCCCCTCTCTCTTTATCCTTTTGTCCATCTGTTCGTTCGTTTTGGTAACGCAGTATAATTAATGTTAGGATTAATTTAGGTCATTACGCAGTACGTCTCAATGTTTTTTCCAAGAAATACAGCACACGTTTCATTGAAGAAGGCGGGTAATAATACAGTAAGCTTTACTATCAACGTGAAAGCGTTACAATTTGCAGACGAAGCAGAAAACAAGGGGGATTTCGAGTACATTCTTTGTGACAGCACTGTTATTCTCCCATTGCTCTTCTCTCTATTAATTTTATCTGTTAGGCTTTATATTTACCTAATAATTTATATATGTGGATTAGAATATTTCACGACATCTCCCCTCTTAAAACAGACATTATATGTCAGTCCTTTATTCTATATACACATAGAGAAATTTATTATTATTTCTGGGGTTTACGGTGATTCTCATCACACGGATGGCGGCTTAAAAAATCCGCTCCCAAATTGGTTTTTCCAGATATATACTCAATGCTAAAATTATATGGAGCCAGAAGTAAAGACCATCGGAGTAACCTAGAGTTCTCATGCTTAGCCTGTGCTAGAAACGATAAAGGTTTGTGATCTGTTTGCAACTTAAATGCCTTCCCATATAGATAAATATTGAATTTCTTTATTGCCCATATTACTGCAAGACATTCTTTTTCGCTAGTTGAGTAGTTGATTTCAGCTTTATTCAACTTTCTGCTAGCATATGCCACTGGGCTTAATTCCCCATCCAAGGCATCTGATTTCTGTAGTAGAGTTGCACCTAACCCAATATTACTTGCATCCGTCCTTACAATGAATTCTTGACTTAAGTCAGGTAATTTCAAAATGGGTTTACTTGTGAGCTTTTCCTTCAATTCTTGGTAAGTCATTTCACATTGTGGTGTCCATGTAATGCGATCTGGATGTCCTTTACGTGTCAATTCCGTTAAAGGTGCACATATGGAATTAAAGTTTTTTATATACTTCTGGTAGAAACCACATAAGGAGACAAAGGATCTCACGTCCTTCTTGGTTTGTGGTCTCGGGGCTTTCTGTAGTTTCTCTAAATTCTTTGGGTCAGGGGTCATGTTTCCCTGATAAACTGTGTGTCCCAAAAATTCCAATTCTTTACATCCAACGCAACATTTGGTTGGACGGGCTGTTAAATTTGCCTCCCTAAGTCGATCAAACAGCATGTTCAGAGAGTCAATGTGTTCCTCAAATGTTTCTGTTGCTATAAGGATATCATCCATAAAATTTGTTATACAGGGATTATTCAGAGGATCCAATAATTTTCTCATCATTCTAGAGAAGACACTAGGCGCATTCTTCAATCCAAATGGCAATCTATTAAACTCATAGTGTCCTTCTGAGGTACTAAAAGCTAGGTATGGCCTAACCTCAGGCTTTACTGGAATCTGATAGTATCCTTTACTCAGATCCACTTTTGAGAAATATTTAGCTTTATTTAGTCTGGCAAACAGCTGATTTGTATCCGGCAATGGATCCACCTGTCCTTCTGTAATAGCATTCAGTCTCCTGTAATCTATACAGAGTCTATGTTCTCCAGAGGGCTTCCTTAAGAGTACAACACCGGAACTATACGAAGACTCACTGTGCGAAATAATTCCTTCCTTCAATAGATAGTCTATCTCTTCCTTCAAAGCTTTTTCCTTAGCAAACGGAATCGAATATGGTTTCATACAGACAGGTGTGGAGTCTATGAGTTTCATATCATATTCCAATAGGTTTGTATGCCCTGGTCGGTCTGTTAACACCTCTGCATGATTATTTAGAACCTGTTGCACTCTCTCTTTCTGAGTTTTCGTTAAATGTGTACTGATTTTCACCTGTGCTGCTGTCTCACAGGGGTGTAATGGATATTCAAATGATGAAAGTGGTTCCTTTTTCATCTCCATGGCGATGGACAAGGTCAACAAGTGTGTCTCTTCCTGATGTTCTCTTTCCAAATATTTCTTCAGGAGATTCACATGATAGATTTTTTCTTTCCCCTTCTTATCTATCTTATAATTTGTTCTAGACACCTTCTCTAAAACTGTATATGGACCCTGCCATCCAATTTGTAACTTATTCTGACTCCCAGGCAAAAGAAGCAGTACTTTCTCTCCCACAGCCAAATTTCTGTCTTTCGCCTTCCTGTTATAATAGGCAGCATGTTTCTTCCTGGCTTGTTTCAAATTTTCATTGGCAAGTTTCCAGCCAGTTTTTAACCGAGTGGTCAGCTCATTCACATATTGGTATGAAGATGTAATGTTTTCCTCTGCCTTTTCATCAGTCCACGTTCTTAACAAAGCTTCAAGTGGACCTTTTATTGACCTTCCAAACAATAATGTTGCCGGGGCCATACCGGTTGAACTATGGGGTACCTCCCGATAAGCAAAGAGGGCGGCGTGCAGGTACTGGTCCCATGTATCTGGTTTTTCGTGTGCCAACTTTCTCAGGATCGACATCAATGTGCCGTTAAATCTTTCCACTTGGCCGTTCCCTTGGGGATGATACACACTACAATGGAAGTGTTTGGCCTGGAAGATCCTGAAAACTTCTTCAGTTAGTTTCCCCTTGAACTGAGAGCCATTATCAGTCAAGATTTGATTGGGAAAGCCTAACCTTGTGAAAATTGTGAGCAATGCCTCTGCCACATGTTTAGAATCAATCGATGACAGGGCTACTGCCTCTCCCCACATAGAACAAGTGTCCACCAGAGTCAGAATGTAGCTGTTCCTTCTCTTGGTTCGGGTGAGAGGTCCCACAAGATCCACGGCAACTCTCTCAAAGGGTGTTCCCACTATGGGCATTTCCCCCAGAGTTGCTGGTGCAGTCCAATGTTTAGGTGCTACTCGTTGGCACTCTGGACAGGATTTTACATATCGTTTGATATCTTCAGTTATTCCTGGCCAGAAATAGTGACAAGCTATTCGCTGTCCTGTTGCGCTGATTCCCATATGACCACTGAAGGGAATCGCATGCCCTAGTTCCAACACTTTAGTCCTATATGAAGTGGGAAGGACCAGCTGTCCGTGACCATTGGATTCAGATCCAGCCTTCCTATATATCAGTTTGTTCTTCATATAAAACTCTCCCTTGCCTGGAGGTGTATGAGATTTGGGCAACTTCTTGAAACATGGCTTGAGTGTTTTGTCCTCAGCCTGTGCCTTCCTCATCTCATCTGGGTGAGTATTTATGGGATTATCCTCCTCCTTCTTTGACTGTGATCTGGTCTGCACTGTTGCCAATATCACAGGTCTCTTGGGATTCCCCAAGAAGACATATCTACACCCCAATATTAGAGGGTAGATTGGCTCATTTATCACTGCTGCTTTTGATTCCTTCCACATATCGCGTTTTCACTTTTATTCGGGCGACGGGAAGTGTCATGGTAGCTACATCCTTGGTTGCAGTTTGAATCTCCACTGTTTCTGTGGTGTATTGATCGGCCTGCACCAGGTGAGAACTCACAACGGAATCGTAATCTAAACCGGTATCATATAAACATCTTATAGTGACACCATTACAGATGACATCTTCACACACTGGGGGGTGGTATGGTTCCTGTAATTCTTCAGGTTTGCCCTTCTTTTCCTTTTTCCCCGATGTCATAGCAGCAAAATGAGGAGGTTTCCTTCTACAATGGTCAGTGTCATGATTGTTCATCTTACAATTTTTACACCACCTTTTTCCTTGGTTGAAAGATTTTCTTTCATCATATTTCCTTTCATCGAATTGTGGGAATTTATTTTTATTTTCATACCGTGGCCTATCAAATTGGTGCTTACCTTTATTTTGATCCTTAGGATCAAATTTATTAAAGTTCTGTGGTGCCCTAAAGTTATCCACCTGTTTCTTTTTATTACCTGTTACCTCTGCTTGAGCTGCTTGATACCTTTCAGCAACATTTAGCAACTCACCCAGCCTCTCTGCACCTTGTTCCATGAGAAACTTTCTCAGGTCTGGAGCCATGGACTCTCTTAGTTGCTCTATAAGGACCATTTCCTTAAGATCTTGGGTTTTCCCCAGAGAAGTCCATTTCTCCAAGTATGTCTCTATTCGTGCAGAGAACTGGTGATAGGTTTCACCTGACAGTAGTTTAGCATTCCTAAATTTTTTCCTGTAAAACTCTGCATTCTTTTCATACCTTAACAAAAGAGCCTGCTTTAGCATGTCATAATTTTCCTGATCACCTCTGCTCATTTTTGCAAAAACTTCATAAGCTGCCCCACGAAGTCCCTGAGATAACTTTAAGCTCCACCTTTCTCTCTCTAACCCATACGTGGTAGCTAATAGTTCATACCTATTTAGGTAGCTCTCAATATCATCGTCTTTCTCAACAAAATGATCTAAATGAAAATTCATAGCTGAGGTTGAGGCTCCTTGAGTAACCGTAGCATCAGAGGCAAAGGGACTGGCACCATTTTCAGGAGCATGGCCTTGAAACTCAAACTCCCTTAGTCGTAATTCATGTTCCCTTTGTAATCTTTTCTCCTCCTTTTCTGCTTCCCTCTCTGCAGCTAATTTCCTCTCTTCTGCAGCTAATCTTTTGTCTTCTCTTTCTGCTTCCAATTTCTTAGCCTCTTTGTCAGCCTCAATCTGCAACCTCTTAGTCTCAGCCTCAGCTTGCAACCTCTTAGTCTCAGCCTCTAACTTTCTTTCGGCCTCTTTTTCTAATCTTCTTTCTTCGCGTTCAATAAATTTGTCACATTCCGTCGTGACATAGGCAACCATAACTTGCCCATCTAATCCTAACTCTTTTGCAGTCTGAACCGCAGCAGATCGAAATTTGGCCAGGTCCGCCATTGTCTATCCGGTAAGTTTATAAAATGTCTAACCAACAATTCAATCTCTAATGGACAACACAGGCACCGTGAGCTCAACCTTATTTAATTCCACCCAAGGATACCTTTTAATTCTTATATTCCCTGAAGTGAATTACCCCCAATATTTTTAATAGGGAAAGATTCAAAATCCCAAGAGCGAGCCCCCAATATATGTGGTGAAGTGGGATGTTATAAATATTTATAGGGGACTTAGTGTACTGACTGAGATCAGCTGTGAAGGTATCTATATCTATTAAGAGTAGTGTATTATAGATAACCTTACTTGCTACCACATATCTCTATATCTCAGTCAGAATTATTCTGGAATAGTGTGATGCTACGTTATGTGTCTAGGGTATGTGTATGATGAAGTGTAAGTCACAACAACAGACAGATAAACAATTTAATTTAATCCACTACTCTTAACAACACTGTGACACTCACATACATATAACACTCTATGAGAATATCTTAAAGAAGTCAATCGTAACTTTTCAAATAACAATATGTATTCATTACTGGCATGAATGAATATGTGTCCTGATTCAACTACAAGGGAACCAGGAATCACAATCAATTTAAATTACAAGTTATGTACAGAATGTATTTAATATGAATATTGTAGTGACATATATTATTACAAATATTCTATGTGTGTCAGTTGTGTAGTAGTAAAATGAGGTAATACTGGTTTTGTTTTGTTCAAGCTCTGTTGGTATTTGTCATCATGACTTCAATAGTTTGTCTTTAGGGACTAGTATTGGAGATGTTCACAGTTCCTGATTTTAAGACAAGTAAATTCCCCTCTTAATGTTAATTTTATAAAGTCATTTCAAGATGAGGGGACATAATGTTGAGCTCAGCTGGCCAAGTTAGCTTATCTGGCGTGATGGCGGCAGGAAAGGACTCCTCTGCTCGAATTCTCCTCTGGGCTCTGGAGACACCTCACTGATAGCTAAAAGGACCAAGGAGTATGCTGTCCGACACTGGATTCAGCAAAGCTCTGACCAGGTGCTGCTCAGTACCATCAAGACCACTGTCCCACAATTCATACGAATAAACACAGATACGTTGATTAGCAATGAATTCTGGCACAAACTGGCACAAATTCCCATCTGCTTATCTTCCAGGCTTTTATTTAGCCAAATATAAGCTGGCTTCAACGCACTGATGCTTTATCAATCTTATTTAAACAAGTGGTTTCGAACTAACGCTCCCAAGTGTGTATATCAGCGAGTCTGACCAATGATCCCCGTTTCGACAAGTGTTTGAAAAAATGTTACCTTTCCCCGTTTCCCCTAACAACCAAGATAGTATTTATAGCCCGACCAATCGTGGTTAGGCTTTCATTTGTTGCGCTCCAATCAATTTGGAGTTTACATGGTAGGCTATTTCTGTAACGTAACTTTTTTTCAAACACGTTTATAAAAAAAATCTTATGAGCAGAAATGATTTTAGGCTGTCAGGCACCCCCAATATTTTATTCTGGGTATAATTTATTAATTCCTGGACTATTTGCGTAACGTTTTACATATTATTTGTCAGCAAGCCCTAAGGAACCCAAAAATACAAATTTAAAGGAGCTACGTGGCTGCATTCAAAATATGCAATTTCTTCTACCTCCTGTTTCGAAGATGTGCTGTCTGGGTACTGTTATGTTTTCAACCGTAAACCCATCTAATGTTATCTTTTCTAATAAGAGTTTTTTTATGATTTATAAACCTAACTCTGGGAAAGGGTAGTGTATTTTATCACTGTCCGTCTGAAAAAAAGTTAGTGCTTGTAGTCTTACACGCGTGATGGCAGCATTTGTGTATCGCGCGAAGCGTGTTGCATGCCCTGTGTACTTCCCGGGGGTCTCTGATACAAAGAAGAAATTGGAATACCACCCGGGACCCAAAGATGCAGCAATAGAGAATGCAGTCAGCGACTCATAGCTTGACTGCTTGCGTCAAGGTCAGCGAACCAGAGCTGACCAAGACCCTACTCCACCTCCACGTGGTGGTCCTGGAAACAGGCTGTATCACTGCAGTTTGGCTGAGAGAGTAGGGATCGAAGAGGGAAGGCTAACCCGGTCCCAAAAAATTGCCGTGCTGAAGTCGGATGTGCCGGCCGAAAGGCGCATATATCGGTGCTCCGCTGTAAACAGACACAACGCAACTAACGTCCTTTTCAGGACGAACGAGGAAGAAGAAGAAGAAGAAGAATACTACCCCATCAGGTGACTAATATTAGGTTGTGCTTGAGACTGGCGTCAACACGTTAAACATGTTGCTATAGAAACCACCGATGATAGAGAAGATGAAATAATGTGGAGCAGTATTCCTATAAAGGGCCTAGCTGCAGTGGTAGCTCCAAGCTTCATCGGGAGCGACAACAGAAACACTGATGATGTTTATACCCGTAGTTAGGGACAGAAGACGCAGCAACAGTGATAAATGCAGTCAGCGGCGACCCATAGCTTGACTGCTTGCGTCAGGGTCAGCGAACCAGTGCTGACCAAAACCCTACTCCAATTCCAAGTGGTGGTCTTGGAAACAGGCTGCATGAATGCAGTCTGGCGGAGAGAGTAGGGATCGAAGAGGGAAGGCTAACCCGGTCCCAAAAATGCCATGCTGAAACCGGATGTGTCGGGCCGAAAGGCGCAAATATCGCAGCTTTGTTGTAAACGGCGACACAACGTAACAAACGTCCTTTTCAGGACGAACGCAGAAGAAGAAGAAAAAGATACCCGTAGTTAAAAAAAAAAAAAAAAAAACCTAAAGATTTATAAAGAACCAGATGATAAACAAAACTAAAACAGATCCAGAAAACCTAAATTGTTATTTGATAAAGATCAACGCCTGAAGCTTAGTAAACACGACTGTTATGCTATCGGTGTCAAGATAAATATCCAACCTCCCCCAAAAATTACTTAATAATAAAGTCGTGAAGACCAGATGGACCAAACAGCAAACCATGTCAAGAATAAAGAATTTTTAAGGCAAGTGATTGAATTTAAGAACCTATGCTGTGTTTTTGTTTAGATGCGTCAGAAAGATCCTAGGAATAAAAGAGAGTATGCAAATCCATGTTATCTTCTAACAATCTTCAAAATATGCGAACTTCACTGGTATAACCGTGTATTTTTTTTTTTAAGTGTGGTCGTGGATGATTGACGTTCCTATGTGATTCATCCAATGTTATGATTGATTTTACTATGTGGTTTATCCAATGGTATGACTAATCTTAATTTACAGAGTAATTTATTCACTGTTATGATCGATCCTACTGTGCGATTCATCCAGTGGTACAACTAATCTTATTGTGCAGTGCCAATCATTTGATGTTATGATTGTGAAAAAAATCATCTGATGCTATGATTGTGAAAAAAAAAGCATCTGATGTTATGATTGTGAAAAAAAAAGTCCACTCATTTTTTATTGTTTTAATGGCTTTTTTTATCCTCTTCATTATATATTATCTTTGTAATCTTTTCTTTTCTTTTTGTCGAATTTTCGAGTTTATTTCCCTTACCTACCCCCTAATTGTAGACAGAGCTCAGCACTCATCCGTTATCGATTAATTTTACTCAGCTTTGAGCCGCAGCTGTCACTCACGGAATTATGAGTTCTGACTGTGTTCGAACACCATTTTTTTTTATTTGTGTGTGTGTGTGTGAGGAAGTCAAGCTATTTTGGAGACTGCATCTTCACCGTTAATTTTGCTAAATCACTCTCTACCAGACTTTATGTCTACATTTTTGCCAATTTTTGTCAAACCCAGTATGTAAATGTATGAGCGAGACGTACGATCAGACATTATCGAACCCTACTGGATTAGAGCGGAGTGCATTTTAGGGCCAACCGTATAGCGACAACGCGTCATAAAACTCGTTCAAGTGTACCCGGTCTTAGGAGGTGACAGCTCTGCTGAGATCATAAGCAGATCTCAATAACAACTTGTATAATACTCTTCCTTCAGAGCATGTATACATTGCTTAGACAGCCCAAACTTCGCTGGCTAGACCATGTCCGCCGCACGGAAGATGGTCGCATCCCGAAAGATATCTTCTACGGACAACTGGCAGATGGCAAAAGAATAGTTGGGCGACCGCAGCTGAGATTCAAAGATGTGTGCAAGAGAGACATGAGGTTACTGGACATAAAACCAGCAACCTGGGAGGATGAAGCTGCCGATCGCACCAAGTGGCGATGCTATTTACGGCGCAACCTCAGATTGGGTGAAAAGAAGCTCTCACAGCAAGCAGAAGAGAGAAGAAAACGTCGAAAGGAACACCAGGGAAATATGCTGCTGAGGACTGTCACATCAGGGGCGCATTCCCATAGTCAGTTATGATTGAAGGGGCTATTATTATTATTATTATTATTATTATGATACGCTTGTAATACCATTCCGAAATATTTGAGGGTAACCATATCCACAGGACTCTGGATCGGTAGTGGTCGGTGGTGGTCGGTAGTGGTCGGAGGCAGTCAGGTTATTAACCACGGAGTTAGCGAAAATTTGAAGGAAAAAAATGTACTACCAGAAATCTCAAATAACAAATTAAGTGCCGAAAAATTCGTTTTAAAATATTTATTTTGTACATAAAAATTAAATCACAAAATGATATTGTTTCACATTATTTTTAATGTGGGTAAAGAGAGCTTTTGGGGCGATTTTATCCTATCCTATTTTAGAGACTTTATTATTTCACCCGAAATGGTGTTTGCTGCAAATAAAACATAATTATTGACAGCCCGAAAGAAGAATGTACATGAGGCATCTGACCTCATATATTTTGACAACTCATTTACTCGATTTGCATCTTCCTTCGTCTTCCTTCTGTACCACCCAAATAGTTTCTTCTTTTGTCTGAGTGCGCTTCGCTTCTCCATTCCTTATCAGAACTAATTAAATTAATTTGAACAATATGCGGTTTTTTTGGTGGGGGTTTTAGTTGTTTGTTTGTTTGTTTGTTTGTTTTAATTGCTCTACTCACGGCACTACTCGGTTTAATCCACAGGGACAGCCATTTTGGAAGGCTAGTTTGCACAGGATATGATTTTGTCAAAAAGACGTCACTTTATTCAAAGCTAGAGGAGAAGCGAAACAAATTAGTAATCAAATTTAATTGTAAATTGTCTATAGTGTTCAGCATTTGTTTACACTGCAGGAAACTATTATGTGTTCACCCGCGTATGTGGGTGCTTGGATATTTGAGTGTAAAAAAAAAATATATAAAATAAAAAGGCGCCACTTGTGGAGAATGTGCTGTGCTGGGCGCTCCCCCTGCTATCCCTAGTTACGCTACTTGTCGGTGGTGTAGTATTTAAGCGCTGACCCTGTGGAAAATAAAACACATTAACTAATTCTCCATACCTAAAGGTCTTTTATATTTGGATATGCGCCCTAATATAACCGGCTAGGTTGAACGGAACGCGCCTCCAACGAGGCAAAATTTTATTTTAATAATTAAAAAAAAAAATAAAAAAATAAAAGAACTGGACACAACAAGAGAAGTCACTTTTTCCAGCGGCATACCTCGTGATAACACGTCAGAAATTTCAACAGACAGACAGACAGGCCGACCGACCGACCGATCGATAAATATGCACACATTATTTTCATATTTTAGTACACTTTAAAGCAATATGTACACTGTAGACCCAATATAACGCGGATGGTGGGTCCAAACTTTGGCGCCGAGTTATAAGTGACTCAGCGTTGTGTCAAATTGTCTTATTTTGACGTTTCGACACTAGTGTAACGGTATTGTCTCCCCTGCTTTGCAATAGTGGTCAAACACAATCGCCAAACTTGAAATATAAAAATGAGGGTTGTCACGGGATTTACTACCCTTAGTGGTCCAAGAGTGGCCAAATTTCAGATTATCTACTGAGGGTCTTCAAAGGTATCTACCTTTAGCTGAAGATTACTCTTGGCAGAGGTGTGAATTGAAGAAAGGTGCTTCAATTCTTAAAAGCCTCATAGGAATTTAAGAAATCAAGTACTACGGCTGATAGGATCAAGGCCGTGTAAACGTTTTATCTTCCCTGATCTTCTATGGCGGGTAAGAATTTTGCTCGCTTTTGATGAGCCCCTCCCCCCCCCCCCCGATTTAAATCAGTAAATTATTACTTCAACAGCTCTGTTATAGGCATTTAAAGTTACTGAGACATACGGGTGCAGTTGACTCAAAATGCCTAAATCAACTATAAATTTGTATATATATACAGTTAACAAATTTAATAATCAGTTATAGGTAACAATGTAAAATAAATAAGGGTGGGGTGAATTAGGAATAATCTTTCTCTTAAGGAAAATAGTTCACTTGGCAGCTCTGAATGGGTATTTAGCTGCCAGTAAGATGTCGATGGCTTCTGCTCCAGCCGATGCTTGTTCTTTGCAGGTTGTGGACTGGTTTTTATCGTCACTGGTCAAGTCTGGTGACCGCAACACGTCCCTCGTAGTATCGTGGGGTAATTACGAAGATGTTCCAGCGTCTGTTAAGACCCATCTGCTGTAGATGTCTAGCTTTGGCTGAAGGCTACTTATACCACACACTTGTTACACAGACTAGTACAACCACTTGGTACCACCGACCTAAATATATTGGGCAATATACAGACTTCTGGCTCAGAGAAATAGTTTCGGCAACTTGGTTAAGATGCCATTAACACGTGGTCTGGGTATTACTTTGTACTAGAATCCCATTATGACTTCGTGTTCAATTTTCTAGGATTCCAGGCTTTCCGTATTAATAAGTGATAAGACAATTGACGGTGACTATCTCAGCGTTGTTTACGTATTAATCTGGCGCTCCCATTCTCTGTCTGGTTGGAAATGTGTTACGCATTCGCAAACAACATTTCACTCAACAGATCCAAGTGTCAATATGGGTTCAAACGAAAGTGAGTGATTACAATAATCAGTAAGTATGGTCGATGAAGCCCCGACACGACATGAATTGATGGAAGGAGTGGGGACAAAAGAAAGGGAACAGCACATAATGAATTACAGGATGACACAGGAAAAGGTGACGATCAGGTTGATTTCGTCACAAGGGTCTTCAAAGGTATCAATCTTCGCTCAGGATTCCTTTTGGCAGAGAAATAAATAGAAGAATGATGCTCCTACTTCAGGGAGCCTCACCGGATTTTAAAGAAAAGCGAACACAACAACTGAGATCATCTAAGCTGTCATGAACTTATATTCTCCCGCTCCTTTTGTGAGTGATTATTAAACCTATTTAACTGTAACTATAAATGTATAGTTGGATTAATCACTACTGAGTGAATTGTATGTAGGCACTCGTATGACTCATATTGTTTTAAATACATAACCATATAGAGCTATTAAAGTATCAGTTGCAGAATCACCTTCAGCTGGGGGCTCAGAAAACACGAGTCAATAATACATCATAGAAGGGACGGGAGAATATAAATCATGGGTTAACAATATAAAATAAACTAAGTTGTTTATAAAAATGAAGCGATGATATTTGTCCTCATCGGATGATATTAAATTTTTTCGGATACTAGAAAAAAAATTGACAATGTTTTTTGGCTGCTCTGTTATGGTACTTAGCTGCCGGTGTGGGGTCGGTTAGCGTGTGCTTCAGCCGCTGTTGGTTCCCACAGGTGCCCTGGACTGGTCTTATTCTTCAAAAGTCAAATCTGGTGGCAGTAGCACGTCCCATGCAGTAAGGCTGGGGTAACTACTAAGGTTGCGAGCGTCTTCAAGACCCGTCTGATGTTGGTGTCTAACGTCGACTGCTAGCAAATGGAACCATAGACTTGTACCACAAACTGAAAGGAGACAAATGTCTCTGCTAAGTATTGGGTCTTCTGACATAGTCATCAGGTGGCCTACGCTTCCATCCACCACTTCATCTTCCTCGGATTATTTACCCTCCCTGAGCATTAATTTTGGACTCAGTGAGTCGGATGAAACCGCTTTTGGACAGCGGAAGGCGACAATTGAAATATATATATAAATGTACACATCAAACTTACGAAAGTGTTAGTATAACAAATATATACACCTTAATATCATCATCCACAACCTGCTCTCTATGGAGGCTGGGATCACCTCTGCTATTGGTGCCTTGTGAAGAACCTGCACGAAGCAGTCACCAGCTCTTGCAGTGGTGGTTCATGAGACAAGTCATTTTAAGTGATAAGGTTGCCAGCCTCATATGCAACTGTACTTCCACAAGCCATTTATGTATGTCAAATGCAAAATATAAAATGATAAAATGTACATATTATAGCTTACTCCGATACCGGGCGAATTAATACACAGGCTTGATGCACAAAATGGCCGCAATTTACTGCAACTAGTTTAAGATGCAGTAAACCCCTCAGATAGATGAAGTTACAGCGATCTGAATCATCTAACTATTTCCACTTGAGGAGGATCCTAAAGTTTGGGCTTTCAGTAATTATTTTAGGAGTTTTACGGTCTCTAGTTTTAGCAGTTACTCCTAATCCGGTGGACGGTCCTATAGGGTGTCCTGGTTACGAGCTCTTATTTTGGCTGTCTGTGATCTCTCCTTGACAAAATTGTAAGTCAGTAAAGCAGTCTTAAAATGCTGTTTGTTATACGAGAAAATTTCGCCCACACACACTTGTTGCTTCGTTGGAGAAAGCTCGAATCAGAAGTAATTATCTTAGCATTTTCATGAAAAACCAACAACAGATAAGTGTCCCATTTTGGAAGGGGTTCCCCCCACCCTCATGTAGAGCATTCACATAAGATATTCACATTACATGCGATTTTCAAACTAATCTGACCATCCTTCATGACCATATACGGTCTTGCCTTTTCCGTTCTTACGTATCACGTTTAACAACTCACTGCATCACATATCTTTCACTGATAATCTCCAAGATGTTACTTTCTCATAGTTCATTACCACCACAAAGTCAGTCTGCCGAAAATGGTATAACATTATCCGTGCCTTAATCTTTAACAAGATGGTTATCTTCCGACATCCCCGACATACGTCTGGGTTTTCGCCTCATGCCGTCTGGGGTAAGAACGATTACTCTGTTATTTCTCAATCTTGTGTCTGGTGTAACAAAAATCTCGCTAAATGTAGACTTTTAATCCGTCTGGTTAGCGAGCAGTCACACAAACATGACGACGTGGCCGCAAACTAGGTCAAGCGGTCCGGTACCGTACGGATTGACAAGATATAATAAGATAATCTTGATCGATGAGAGCGAAAAAGTGTGATAAAGAGCGGTTGGGAAAAAAAAAAAAAAGAAAGGGCACAGGAGAGGGATGAAGTAGGTCACAGGAAAATGAAACGTTTAAATATATGATTCGTCAAAATCGGACAGAAATAAGCAGCCTAAAGGACGTCTTGCGTAAGTACAACCAGTTATTGTCTCACGCGATAGGGGGAAAATAAGTGAATGAAGTATTAATCACGTACATCTTTTATTCTGGATGCTGAAAATAAAGATTTCACTCAAATGTTTTGTGTTATTATTGTCAAACGACAGAAATGTGTGTATGACTGTACCCAAACATCAAAAATATTTGCACTCAGTCACTATCAGCGTTAAAAAAAACAAAGCCACGGTTCAACGAATTAAATTGAAATAGCTGTCTGACATGAGCGTGACAAAGTCAATATACCTGATTATGTTGTGGTAGTCCAAATAAATAAGTTTACAATTAACTGTTTCCTTGTCCTTTCGTTTTCAAATGAAGGATATGTGTTCTATCCACACTGTCCGACTGCACACATTGAAATGCTGCTAAATCAACAACTAACAGTGTATTTTGTTCACCAAACTGGAAAATGCGCTGAATCAACTCGTGAATTTTCCAAATTTGAAACACGCGAAAAGGGGGGCATTTGGCCAAAGCGCTCCCTGTTGTATCGAGGCGTGTTAAGTCGGGTCTTAAGTTACACGGTTCCGGGTTCTGAAACATGATAGCGTCATACTCCAATCTACTCAGCTGTAAATGGGTTTCTGACTCTGTTCTTGAGTTAGTGAAGGCAAAGGCAGCAAGGAAGAGAACTGGTCACCACACGTCATAACAAAGCTGGACATAGTATTGTGAAGTCTCTAACACTACGCACAATCTGATATTGGGACTATATTTACCTTTTCTCCAACTCCAGAGAAGTATCTGTAAAAAAATCGAAAACAACTGGCACACTGCACAAAATCCTCCAGTTGGCTAGACTTGAATGGGGTTATCCCGGGTATCCATCAGTATGACTAAGTTAGCATTTGAGGATTCGATTTGCTTGTTAATCAAAGGCAGGCCGGTCCCATTTGCAGTCTGTGGCTGAGCTGCACAGCTGATCCGGTGACCCCGGCTGATGACCTCCAGCAGAGGTCGTCACTCAGTGGGCTTTGTAAATGGGTTCCATGGCAAGTTGTGTTGTTGAGGGTGTTTTGAGGTTACTGGTGGCGGAGTGATATTCACCGTTTTCCCCGTTTTAATTAAAATCTTGACATATTTATCTTCTTTCATGCACACTTTCTCAGTTTCTCTTTCCTGTCTTCTCTACACTCGTTAGTTCCTCTCCTGTTATTCTCATATCTCCTTCTCCTTTCATGAAAGGACACAGAATGCAAGACGAGAGAGAGAGAGAGAGAGAGAGAGAGAGAGGGGGGAGGTCAGAATGTTAGACAGGCCTGCGTGCCCAGTTCTTCACCCTTTGAAAATAAAGTTCGTTCCTTCGTTCCTTCTGACCTCACTTCTTTCACATTGTAAACGATGAGGTAAACCAAAATAAATAATGCCTCTTACAGGGACAAAGAAAACACCAAGGTTACGGCCACAAGGCCTTCCTCGGGGACAAATGAAGAAAAAAAACAATAGAGAAAGAAAGCGAGAATCAAGTCAAATACATTTTTTAATAAGTAAAAAATGGCATGCCCTCTTTCACCCTGTACTAAAAGGTAAAGGTTGTCCCATTGCATATACTGCCGTAGGGGAGTGACGTGTTAGAAACTCCACTATACTAGGTCCAGCTTCGATAGATGGAGTGACCAGTTCCTTTCATCGCTGCCCCTGTCTTCTCTAACACTCGAGCAGAGACATATACCCATTTACAGCTTGTTAAACGTTCTACCTTGAACCACTCCTATTTTTTGGTTAAATTATTCTCTCTTTGATTCTTCTTTTTTTTCTTCTTACATTCTCATCAAAACTGTAAGCACTAGTGGCATATAGGAGGAGGAAATGAAAAGTTTGAAAAGTCGTGTGGCCGTGCATACAAGACAAGAATAAAGGCCAGCCACTTGAAGAAATGGCAAAACAGTCGATCTTGTAAAGTTGGCCGGGGTCGATGAGATCGTTAGTTGCCAACAAAGGGGAAAGGAAATTCTGAGTTTGTCTTCGCCTATCTTGTAGACGCTGAGATGGCCAAATGTTTGACACAGATAAAAATTGTTTAAAGTAGTCCAAAAATAATACTGCCCTCTCCTCCCTGTTTCTATCTATCTATCTATCTATCTATCTATCTATCTATCTATCTATCTATCTATCTATCTATCTATCTATCTATCTATCTATCTATCTATCTATCTATCTATCTATCTATCTATCTATCTATCTATCTATCTATCAATCTATCTATCTATCTATCTATCTATCTATCTATCTATCTATCTATCTATCTATCTATCTATCTATCTATCTATCTATCTATCTATGCATATGAGTGAGTGCAAATGTATCAAGTAGAGAAATAAAGAAAGAATGAAAGAAAGAAACGAACAACAGGACGAAAACAAGCAGCTGGATATAGAGAACAAAACCAAAAAAAAAAAAAAGAAGTGAGCCAGGACACACACCTGGGACAAAACAAAACTCAGTCACAATAACAGGACAAACAAACACTAAAAAAGTGGCAGCCATCTTTGCTCCACCATGTGACTGGACATACGGGAGTGTTTTTTTCTCTTATTTTTCATGTTCATGTTCTCTACTTAATTCTCATTTTCTTTCCCTTCTGTCTCTTGTTTGTCTGTCCCTGACGAACGCCTTGTGGCCGCAAAGTAGGTTTTTCTTGTCCTTTCTCTTTGTAAGACGTGTGTTTTTGTATATATTTTTTTCTTTTTTTCATTCAACCGTTTTACCCCCGTCTTACGGCGGTTCTCCCCATATACTCTCATCATAACAGATCTCTTATATGTATTCTTCCCATCTGTCTACTACTTTCTCTTGACCCACATGTGATTTCAAGCAACCAGTGTCGGTTTACGTTACTCTGCTTCTTATTGAATTTATTGTGCTTGTACACAGATTTTCTATTCTCTGTACTGTACTGTACAATGAGCTCCATGTATAGGTGGTTTAGCCATACTTAGGATCTGGGGATGTAGCTCAGTGGTAGAGCGTTCGCTTTGCATGTGAAAGGCCCCGGGTTCGATCCCCGGCATCTCCATTTTTTTTTAAAATTTACATTCTTTTAATGACTTTTTCTCGCCAGTTGTTTTACATATAAATCTCCAGAGTGTCAGTTTTTGTTTTCCCCTCTGTCTAAATGACAATTTGTATATAGCTATATGTGACTCAACGTAGCCTCCTTTAGTTCACGGGGGGTGGGAGGTCTCTGAGCCGACACATAGTTGTCTACTATTTTCCTTCTTCTTCTTCTTGGATCCTTAGTCCCTGACTGACGAAGCAGTCAGTGGCCATCACGCCTAGTGGCGTCTTGTAGGGCAGCAACAAACTGTCCCATCTGAGCTTCTGCGTCCAAGTTTCAACCCATGGAAAATAAAGTTTATTCGTTCGTTCGTTCAGGCAACAAGTCAAACTATTATGAGGTTATGCATGGAGTTGGCAACCTCACCATAATTATTCCATTTTCTGCTTGATTTTCGTTGATTGTTGAATTAATTGTCATTATATTTTTTCGCTTTTTGTATTTTCCTTGCTTTATTATTGCTCTTCGCCGGTGTTATTATATTTCATATATATATAATTAGGCCCTATATACACATTACGTGTTGTGTAGTGTCTATAGTAAATTTCTTTAACCTGTCTGTATTTCTTGTCCTGGTTGTTTGTTTGTAACTGTGGCTGACGAAGGGTGAAACCCGGAAACGTCCCGTGTTTCTTGTATACCGTTAATTTGTAAAATTGGTCTAATACCTTTTTATTTGATTATTTATATTTATTCTCTTAACAGTTTTACAGCAGCCTCCTTATTTATTTACTTACACTATGCTACATAAACCACCGCGACAAGAACAAATTAATGATTTGGTGCAGGTCACCTGTAAGAGAACCAGTTCCAGTGGTGACTCCGTGCTCCGTAAGTGACGAAAATGTAAATGTTACCTGTCCTTCTATACCTACCCACAGCTTGTCAGGTGGTGGCCTCAATATTATAGACGTTCGCGGTGATTACTGCATGAGTAACACAAGCAGTCAGAGTTCAAAAACAGACGGTCACTGTTGACGTGGTTAGATAGTTTCAAAGACACGCGTTCTACCCGTATTAAACCAATCTAAAACTATGACGTGGTCAAAGACGAGACAGAAAGGTCATGAGCTCTCCCCGCTTCATTATCTTGTAAGAAGTTTTACTCAAAACTCGAGGAGAATAATAAAACGGGCGGAAGAGGATACAACCGCTGTATTTCCCCATGAACAATCGTGTATCGGAAAAGGTTCTGAATAATTCTGAAGGGGAAAAAAAAACAGCCTCTGGTGATACCTAACCGTCATCAAGCTACTGTTAGCAAAATTAAAGCAGCCGTGACTGTAGAAACGTGCAATGCCATAATCCTAATGCTGGACGGGAAGCTAGAACACATCAAAAGAGAAAAGTAAACAATGAACACAAATTTATTGCGATTATATCAAATAAGATCGCGCACAGCTTTGAATATACATTCTGAGAGCAAAACAAAAACAAAAGAATTCATTTGAAAGTAAATACATGCAAAACAGGAGTCGGCATAATATTAAATCTAAAAAGGACAAAACTAGTATTATCAAGTTAAACTGTATGGCAGATCATTAGATATCACTATGAAGCAAGTATAGAGAGACGGAGCGAAAGAGCTAGGGCGAGAGAGAGAGAGAGAGAGAGAGAGAGAGAGAGAGAGAGAAAGAGAGAAAGCGAGAGAGAGACGAACATCAGGACGAAAAAACACCTGAAAAGGGAGAATATAATAACATGTGAGGCAGTTATGACACTCCACTAGACAGTTCAACACTCAGTCACAAAACAATTGTTTAAAACAACTAAGTCACTTCTCATCATCATCATCATCAAAATCCCTCCTCGCTCCTCGTAGAGCATCAAACCACAGCTACAGGTGGTCTCTTGCAGGAAGCTTGTGCCAAAACAGATCATGTACTCATGTAGTGGTGGTTTCCGTATCAATTTATTTTCCATTTTAAGACTGCCAGCCCTTTTTAAAGCGCCAGACTGTTCGCCACTTACGGCATGCTTGGGGCGGCAGTGATTTATTTTGTTTCTTTATCTCTTCAGAGGCTACAGAAACCACATGAATTAAGTCAGCTCTCGTACTACTATTATTCTTTGGCAAAGCTATGGATATAGATTTTAGTAGACCATCAGGTCAGGCATCTATCCACTGCTTAGTTGTCATTCAACCGTTTTGGTATCACTTCTACTGTAAAATTTTCCCACAGCCTTAAAATGTCCTCTATTGTTATAGTACATTATCTGATTCAGGACCCTTGTTCAGGACTCATTTATGAGTCGAATTTCGTGATCAGCTTCTGCAACAAGCACTAGTGATCTATCATATTTTGTTTTAAACACATTATTCCATTCTGATCATTCATCATCCACAGCTCCTTTGTGTATTTTGTCCTTCTTTCTACTACATTCTCTTGGCCCAATGTAATTTCATTCTTTGATTTCAAACAGCCAGTGGCGGTTTATGCTCTTCTGTCTCTTAACTTTATTTACTCATAATGTATGATGTATTTACTTGTAGGCCTATACACAAATAATAAGCTTGTTTTTAACACTTAAAGATCATTGTATGCTAGGTTTAACATGAACTTAATAGCTGGGGATGTAGCTCAGTGGTAGAGCGTTCGCTTTGCATGTGAAAGGCCCCGGGTTCGATCCCCGGCATCTCCAGATTTTTTTTTTTTAGGGTTATTCTCTCATGAATTTTTCTTACTTTTTTCTTTTAATATAAATCAGTTTTTCTCTTTATAAACCATGTATATATTTCATTCTTATGAATATATTTCTACACGGAAAATATGACAATATATGAAAATCAAAAGAAATTTAATCCAACACAAAAATCAGAATTTCCAATTCAAATGTCTCATTTATCTTGCATAATCCTTTCATTCCCACATGATACTTTAAGCATTAATTTAAAGGCATGCAACATTATAAAGTTAACATAACAGCATTCATTTACAGTATGCAATCATAATATAAAGTGAGTAGGTTTTTTTTTTTTTAAACAAACAAGATAGTAATTGGGGGAAAAAATAATAAAATAAAATAAACAAAACAAAAAATAAAAATAAATAAATTCTGTATACCGACACTCACTCATGCGGTCAAACCGTCTACAATTAATCTGTATTTTTGAATGTGTCATCAATCATCAATACATAAATTACGTAAACACATTCTCGCTTATATCCATACATTCTTGGTGGAAAATGAAATAATAATAATAACACTTTCTTACGAACTTCTGTGGCAGGTAAAGTCTTTGAGCAGTTAAAAAAATAATAAAATAAAAATTATGTAATATCTGCTTATTCTCATATACATCATCCCATATAAGCAAACGAAAACATTCACATTTCTAAAGTACAGTGGTATGCAGGTACATTCTCACATACATTACATCATATAATAATATTTTAAAGTGAATATAATAATATAATAACATTACATGGATATAAAACAAAGTATTCACAAAAAAAACGAGCGGAAGAGGAAAAGAAATGTTGACCTGGAGCAAGAGATGAGAAGATGACGATAGAGATGGACTGGACACACACTGAGGAAAATGTTTGATAGCCTTACCAGGCAATACTTGTTCTGGAATCCCCAGAGTTAGTGAAGTAGAGTGAGACCAAGGAACGCGTGAAGAAGAAAACTGGAGACAGACATGAAGGGTATGTCTGGAGACAGACATGAAGGATATGTCTGGAGACAGACATGAAGGGTATGTCTGGAGACAGACATGGAAAGACGCTGATGGCACGGTACAGGAAGACTTGACATAGGTTTGTTGAAAGCCTATGTTCCTTGGGGAGCTGAAGGGTGATTAAGATGATGATATTTCATTCGATATAGCCACATGTATTTTTGGAAAAGGGGGGGGGGGGGGGACAAAGAATAGGACTACTGAATAGGATATACACCCGTATAAACCAGGGTTCTGGAGTATGTAAAAATAAATATTTCGACCCCGACTCCTATATTTTAAAAATCCGACCCCGACTCCAGGTTTTTACTAGTTCCTTTCGTGGACAAGCTTTACGGGGATTCATATAGCCTCAAACTGACTACTGTTTTCTTTAAGAACACTCAAGTGGACGTATGAGAGTGTACGAAGAAGAAGAAGACTAGTCAAATGGCTTTAAATTCGGAGTCGGTATCCAAACATCTTTTACCGACTCCGACTGCACTAAAAACGACCGACTCCACTGTCGTGAAACGTGTGTGTAAACCCACTTCTTTGTTAATACATATGCACAGCCAATCCACGTTCAACAGACTGAGACAGATTAAATTACACGAAGTATACGCCATCTTGTTCCCGCAAGATGGCGGCAGACAGAATAAAATTAGGCATAAGCCCCGTTTTTCGGAAATGGGTCATGGAAAGTACGATATCGTCGGCAATAAAAATGTACCAAATCGTCGAGAACCAATCAAAAGATTTCCTTACGCACTGGCAGATTCCCTGCGTCTATCTATACAAACGGGCGCATTTTATTTAAAAAAAAAACACACACACTAACACGAAGGCCAGCTAGACCGACTGGGGGAAGAGAAAGCTGTCAAGATTGATTTATTGCTTATCTGCGTGACCGGGCACTCTTGCTTCACTAAAGTCGAGTCCAAATCTGGCTTGTATTAATCTTAGAGGGTAGGTAAACTTACTATAAACTTGTAGGAGAATAGGCCTACATCATATATATAATGATTGTATTTTTTGTGTGTCATTTATACTACCTACACCTGTATATATTTAATATATTTTGTTTTACTATGAATGTATCATCATCATCATCATCATCATCATCAGTTGCCATCTCCACAACGAAGGTTGGCTGTAATGGATCTCCAACGTCTTCTGTCTCTTGTCTTGATGGTGCACTCTGATAGACTTTTTCCTGTCCATCTCTTGATGTTGTCTTCCCATTTATAGCGCTGTCTTCCCCTTGCACGTTTGCCTTCAACTCTCCCTTCTGTTATGGTCTTCTGCAAGGTGTTATGCCTTTTTATGTGGCCAAAGTATTTAAGCTGTCGAACTTTGACCTCCCTCATTAGTTCTCTTTTCATACCTAGATTTTCTAGGACCTCCTTATTTGTTTTCATCTCTTTCCATGAGATACGCCCCATTCTTCTATATATCCACATTTCAAGAGCCTCAATTCTTTCTTCCAACTGCTTATTCATCGTCCATGTTTCTGCACCATACAGAAATGCAGAATATATATATAACACTTTATGATTCTCAGTTTTAATTTGTGAGATAACTGTTTGGATGTCAGTATATGTTTCATGTTGTTGAATGTAGCTTTGGCCATTCCTATTCTCTTCTTGATTTCTGTTTCACATCTGCCATCTTCTGTTATTATATGACCGAGATATACGTAGCTCTTGACTTGTTCCAGGATTTCCCCATTTACACTTATCTTTAATGTGGGTATATCGTCTGTTTTGCTAATTATCATAGTTTTTGTTTTCTCAATATTAATGTCGAGTCCATATTCATGACTTATACTGTTCACTTGCTTCACTAGTTCTTGTAACTCCTGTTCGCTTTCAGCTAACAACACGGTATCATCTGCATATCTAAAGTTGTTTATTGACCTTCCACTGATCTTCAGTCCTGGTATTTCCTGTATCTGTTTGAAAATTTTTTCGGTGTATAAATTAAATAGGGTAATAAATAAATAAATAGACCGGCAAACCTATCACTTCTGTTGTTTTTCTGTTCTTGTCACAGGAATGTATCAGCTATACTGATTGTATTTTATGGAATCAGGTATAACGATTGTATTTCCTGATATGATTGCTGAAGACGATAACCAACCTGAAATATAACCTATCAGTCCTTTTTAGGACTCATATAACTCCACTCTGAAATATAACCAAAACAGCCCTTGTTAGGACTCATATAACTCCACTCTGAAATATAACAACTCATATAACTCCAACCTGAATATAACCTATGACTATATCATGTATAATGATTGTATGTTATAGTATCATGTATAATGATTGTGTATGACTGTTGAAGAAGGAAACCACCAGAAAATAGCCTACACCTGTATATATTTAATATAACTTTAGATTTTGTTTTACTATGAATGTATCAGGTAAACTGATTATATCTTGGGGAATTAGGTATAATGATTGCATTTCCTGGTATGATTGTTGAAGAAGAAAACCAACCCGAAATATAACCTAACAGTCCTTGTTAGGACTCATATACTCGTAACTACAACAGTATTGTTAGGATATATTTTACCAGCCAATATAGCACTTATCAGATATGGCCTGGTATATTATAGGTGGAAGGAAACGGTTGTATCATACGGTGTACAAATTATTGGATGTATTCATGTATTGAATTATTAGAAAGAACGTTTTGCAAGTAGACACCTGTCTTGTCTCGCTATTGCTAAATCATACTGAGCCATGTTGTTATTCATCCTACATGCAGACACCGGAGACACGCTCATCTCATATACACTAGAAATAGGTGGGTTTGATGACAGAAATCAGCCCCTATTTTTGCCTTGTTACAGGTTTATTCGTGTCATCCAACCTGAGGTCGTATGTTCGAGTCAATCCAGCTGCCTGGAACTTCGCAGGAGCACAGTGATTGTACCGGAGCTACATCCTTAGTCCCCCTCAGTCTTGGGTGGGCTAAAGGAATGATCATCAGCGCGTGTTGTGTGCAACAAATTAGGAAGGACAGAACTGTTCTAAGAGATGAGTACACATTAGTACCATTTCCGTCGGCAATTGTGAGCATTTAACTGTCAATGACGAAAAAGTGATTTAGCATAGTGAGAGACAAGATTAACAGCACAGCTGATAAATTTTCTATAATTAATTAACAGCACAGCTGATATCTATAATTTTGTTCCTATATTGGAAGACTTGGTGTAATATATATAAATATATATATAAAAATATATATATATAAATATATATAAATACATATATGTAAATCATATGTAAACTTACAAATCCATTGCATTCCATCTTCCAACATCCACCCTTCAGCACAAGAGTAGATAGTGTATATACTTAATAAATAAGGAAATTGTATTTGAACGACTTGTGAAGTTTAAAATTGTTCAGTGAAATCGGTTTCCTTGTTTTAATATCACAGTCACTTCTGTTGTTTTTCTGTTCTTGTCACAGGAATGTATAAATTATGAATAGATTATGTCTGAGTTCAGACAGATTATGAATGCGTAATGTGGAAGTAGATGAGAATAGAGTCACTAATGCAAATTATGGGAAGAGATCTGACTTCTGGAGAGTAAGATGACTATTTCTCCAGCCTCCTATGACTATGGTTAGATGTCAATCTCTTGCCCGTTCTCTCTGGACAAATAGACAAATTCTAAAAGTCAGTAAGAACATACAGTACAACATTCAGTAACAGTTAGCATAGAAAAGATTTCTGACCACAATAGATAAAAAACCGACCACAACATCAACATGGAAATCAGAATGCCTTCACAATCTCTGAAGGCCCAAAACTCAAATCCTAGTAAAACAAACAACTTACCACACCGCTTAGATAAATCGCACACAAACAGATCGCCCCACTCAACACCAACACCCAGAACTTTCTCACACTGATTAAGTTTTCTAGCAACTAGGGGGGGGGGGGCAGTCTCCGTTGATGGAAACGGCCGCTCCGGTCATGCCAAACACTCCTGGTAAGTAAGTAATCCGTACTGAATGGAAAAATTAACACAATTACTCTGAAGAATTTCGATATCCCAAATGATGTGGAGATAAGTTCTCCGAGGACACCGATGTGAATTAAATCCAAGCATGCACCCACTATCCAAGGCATGGGTGAAGAAAACGAGTCGAGTGCGACTATACTTGCACTAATTCAAAGAAACATCTAGAAACATTTAGCAGGGCGCTAGAGGTCACTGCTTGAAGAAGACTACAATGAGTGTAGCTGAGGGCTCCCAGGGGAAGCGCCTCTATCTGGTGGCTAAAGGTGGCTTAAGCTTCCAGCAGGTGATCAATATTGGCGAGGTGAAGATACCTGGACGATACTCCACTATACTCCTGGTTTACGGGCTGTCTATGGGTATGACACTGTTGCCCACAAGCCAGGATGGCAAATGCGGCAGCCTGTCTGATCTGGAGGTTTATATCCTGCTGTCGGCTGGGAGTATGTCCTCCACGGTGTCAGTACCTCGATGGGCCTGATGACATTGCCTGAGATTTTTTAGGGCAAAGGCAACTACCTGTTGCCCGGACGATAATTTTACTCCAATATGTGGTGGTACGAAATTGCAGTAGAGACGTTGCCAATGCAAAGTGCTCCCAGTGGGGGTACAGAGCACAGGTCCAGGCTGTTTGACCACTCTTCTGAAAAGAATTACAAACATGTCAAAAATCTCGTTAACTGTCGTAATTTTTATCTGAGAGGGTTCTGATGGATATTGGTCCCTTTAGAGTGTAGAGTGATATTGAAGGCTCTGTGAGAATAAGGATTTAGGAGAATGAGGTAGTAGATTCACAAGCGCTGGGAAGAGCAAGGACAGTCTCTTATTACGACAATATCTGTTTCTCACAGACTATTCCTATCTCTCTTCTGAACAAACAATTGTTTGTCAGTTCCAGTCGCTCAGGCGCACTCACCGATTTGGTGATTCTGTCGCACAACGTACATGAATACAGCCTACACAGATGGGAAATGTTTGGAGTTTTGGGCCAGCCGACAACCAATACAAATAAAGTTCAATACCTTTATTATCATAAATCAGTCACAAATAATTATACATTTACAGTCAAAAATCAAAGGTTACAGAATACAAATATGATAAGGGAAGAGGGGGGTTTGAGGAGAAATATCCCATCCACCGTTTCCCGTTTGTATTTACTAACAGACAAGACCCGGTCCAAAAGACAAAAAGGGGGGGGGGGGGGGGGGATCAGAGATAGGCAATTTAACCAACCGGTAAATTTATTACTCTGGGGCAAGGGGTTACAGTAAAGGGGGGGGGGGGTGTAGAGGAAAGCTAGGGTCTCAAATGTCTCCCTTTAATCAACAAATTTTACGGGAGGGGGGAATGAACACAGTTACACAATCCCGCTAAATTGGCACAGCTGGTGGAGATAACTTTCTTTTTCCGTACTGTCACAAGTTAAAAACACTGAGGTAAGTTCTTCTTCGGGGGTGGGTAAAATCCACTGAATATACTTGACAGACAGTGTTCAGGTAGATCTATGTTCTTCTTCACAAATAGGGCAGTGAATAAAATATGTTCTGCTTCCAGTTTACTTTAAGGACTATATGAACTAGTATTTTAAAAGTGTTTCTTGGGTGGCTTTATTCTCAGTTAAATTCAGAGGAGCGGGGCCCATTACAGGTCGCCACAAGTTTAGCTTTAAAAAAGTTCATATGTTACTGGAGTTATCGAGTTGAGTTGGCAGAACTCTGTATATAATTAATAATTGCTGGGATGCAGGTTGAATGATCGTTCTGAATGAAAGATAATCAAAACAAGAAAAGCATTACAAATCATTTTATAATCTGACACGCGATAAATTACAGTTAGCCTATTTACTTTATTAGCGTCGTCAATTTAACAAATCAGGAAAACTCCCCGTGAGTTAAAAATAATCAAAAGCACATCTATCTATACAGAACTAAACTGTATTTACTAGTTATAATTCTCTTTAACGTCTGCAAAATTAATTTACGCGTCAATTGTATTAGGAAATACTTTTAGATGTAACATTTAGTTTGCACTAGAACTTTGAAAATGGGTTTATTTAATAAGGTTAAATTTACACCACAATCCAGTGAAATAACTAGACCACTGATCACTCGAAGCTAATATATAAATTACCGTCTGCGCAGAAAGAATACACTCCAATAGTCAACGAAGGTAGATGAAATCTAGCAGGAATCCGACTATGCTAGTGAAACTAGGATTCTGTCAGAACGAACGATAAAATGCAGTTTTCGGAGTTCTTTATTTATACATCTCGAATGTAACTTAAATGGGACGTGTTGAATTTTCGCACCTTTCTTGAAGTATAGCAAAATCCGAGGTACAACGCCGTTGTGTTAACCGCTGTGTTTCCTCCGTTTTCCCCGGTCTACCGATCTTCTTCGTCTCAGGCTTCTCGCATAAGGGTGCGAAAATTTCGCGAGAAGCTAACTACGTTAGCTGAGAGTTCCCTGATTCTTTAGATCGTATACCGCTCCACGTTGAATTCTGAAGATCAGCCTGTCTTTGATGGTACCGCTGTTCTGAGAAGCTTTGGCAACTCCCACCAGGCGTGGCGACAGCCAGGTAAGAAAATGAACTGCTGTTAATTGATCTAGAAACAGGAGTGTCTCTGGCCACGTCCTCTTTTGGGCCGGCGTTAAGGAAAAGATTGCTATAAATCGTTCTCAGAGATGGTCGTGGGCGTGATTTAACCTCCCATCAAAGGCCATGCGATCTCAAAAGTTC